>JASTWK010000714.1:0-88141 GCA_030770225.1 Temnothorax unifasciatus | reverse complement strand
GTTGATGAGGTCAGTCAGTCAGTCAGGACATCTTCTTTATATTATAGATATATTGATACTTGCTGTATGTACAGGTGGTGTATCATGACGATACAGAGCGGTACGGCGGGTTGCCCATTCGAGCAGGCGCGCACGGTCGTTCACAATTGCGTTGCAATAAAATTGTGACGGATTTCCGCAGCAGTACGTTAAAACAGAAGTCGAGATGATAATACAGGTTATGAACACGGTAAAATACGGTTAAAATAAAATCTAATACGGTAAAATACGGAAAACGTTGAAATAAAATCAAGCACGGTAAAAAAACGTTAAAATAAAATCAAATACGGTAAATTATGGCAGAATAAAATCAAATACGGTAAAAAAAACGTTGAAATAAAATCAATCGCGGTAAAATACGGTGAAATAAAATCAAGCACGGTAAAAAACGTTAAAATAAAATCAAATACGGTAATTATGGCAGAATAAAATCAAATACGGTAAAAAAACGTTGAAATAAAATCAATCGCGGTAAAATACGGTGAAATAAAATCAAGCACGGTAAAAAACGTTAAAATAAAATCAAACTACGGTAAATTATGGCAGAATAAAATCAAATACGGTAAAAAACGTTGAAATAAAATCAATCGCGGTAAAATACGGTGAAATAAAATCAAGCACGGTAAAAAACGTTAAAATAAAATCAAATACGGTAAATTATGGCAGAATAAAATCAAATACGGTAAACAAAACGTTGAAATAAAATCAATCGCGGTAAAATACGGTGAATAAAATCAAGCACGGTAAAAAACGTTAAAATAAAATCAAATACGGTAAATTATGGCAGAATAAAATCAAATACGGTAAAAAACGTTGAAATAAAATCAATCGCGGTAAAATACGGTGAAATAAAATCAAGCACGGTAAAAAACGTTAAAATAAAATCAAATACGGTAAATTATGGCAGAATAAAATCAAATACGGTAAAAAAAACGTTGAAATAAATCAATCGCGGTAAAATACGGTGAAATAAAATCAAGCACGGTAAAAAACGTTAAAATAAAATCAAATACGGTAAATTATGGCAGAATAAAATCAAATACGGTAAAAAAAACGTTGAAATAAAATCAATCGCGGTAAAATACGGTGAAATAAAATCAAGCACGGTAAAAAACGTTAAAATAAAATCAAATACGGTAAATTATGGCAGAATAAAATCAAATACGGTAAAAAACGTTGAAATAAAATCAATCGCGGTAAAATACGGTGAAATAAAATCAAGCACGGTAAAAAACGTTAAAATAAAATCAAATACGGTAAATTATGGCAGAATAAAATCAAATACGGTAAAAAAACGTTGAAATAAAATCAATCGCGGTAAAATACGGTGAAATAAAATCAAGCACGGTAAAAAACGTTAAAATAAAATCAAATACGGTAAATTATGGCAGAATAAAATCAAATACGGTAAAAAAACGTTGAAATAAAATCAATCGCGGTAAAATACGGTGAAATAAAATCAAGCACGGTAAAAAACGTTAAAATAAAATCAAATATGGTAAATTATGGCAGAATAAAATCAAATACGGTAAAAAAAACGTTGAAATAAAATCAATCGCGGTAAAATACGGTGAAATAAATCAAGCACGGTAAAAAAACGTTAAAATAAAATCAAATACGGTAAATTATGGCAGAATAAAATCAAATACGGTAAAAAAACGTTGAAATAAAATCAATCGCGGTAAAATACGGTGAATAAAATCAAGCACGGTAAAAAACGTTAAAATAAAATCAAATACGGTAAATTATGGCAGAATAAAATCAAATACGGTAAAAAAACGTTGAAATAAATCAATCGCGGTAAAATACGTTGAAATAAAATCAATCGCGGTAAAATACGGTGAAATAAAATCAAACACGGTAAAATACGGTAAAATAAATCAAACACGGTAAAATACGGCGAAACAAAATCAAATACGGTAAGAAAACGTTGAAATAATATCAAACACGATAAAATACGGCGAAATAAAATCAAATACGGTAAATACGGCGAAATAAAATCAAGCACGGTAAAAAACGTTGAAATAAAATCTAATACGGTAAAATACGGCGAAATAAGCGAAAAACCATAATCCATTATAATCATTATATGTTATAATTTCATTACTTAAATTATTTTTTGCACACAATGTTTATGCACAGGGCAAAAGTCAGCAATTAGCATATGTGTGCAAATTTAAATTATAAGTCGGCTAATAAATTTTATTCAATGTAAGTTTAAATAATGGCAGAAATCACCATTAACAATCTTACAATATTCATTTTGTTTAATTAATTAATAATTTATCATTAAATTGATAATCAATTTAATATATCAATGCTAATGAGCATTATATAATTCTTTACATAAATGATGCTGCTGCATCTTGAAAATCTTAATCTTAATCTCATAAACAAGAAGTTTATTAGTATATAAAATATACAATTTTAAATATGATGCTAATAAATAGTTTATATAAGGCAAATTATCATAATATTTAATAAATACTTTTCAGTAATAAATTCCTTGTAGATTTAAATGAGATTCAGTAGCATTATTTACATAAAGATGCTTATTAGCATCAGTATATTGAATTAATTATTAATGTTAATGATGAAATATTAATAATCTCGAATAAATGTTGTTAGACATAAGATCCGCTGATAATCGTTTTTATCGTTATAAATAACGATGGTAACGGTTATCAACTCGTGCCTAATAACATTTATTTCAGATTATTAATATATATATATTGTCACGTCTTTTTCACTCCCGGAGCGGTCCGGGCCGTGTGACGGATCAAAAGGGGAAGGAGAGAAGGATGATAAGCCTCTCCGGTAGTTCTCTCGCACCCCCGACACTCCACTAACCGAATTTTATTGTTGGGCGCCAGACGCGTGAATTCGCGTCCGCGAAATCGCGAGAAACTAAAGAGAGAGACGCAAGGCGAAATAAGTTGGTGTGCCAGGAATCGGCTAGCTCGCCCTAATAGCAGGGCGCGCTCTCAGAAAAGATTTCTAATAACGAGACAAAAAATTCTTGACATGTTTAATCTCATCACAACCTGAAGTAGTATAAAAATAAAACATTATGAGATTAAATCAATAATTCCTATTCTTTTCTCTCGAATAAAATAAGATTGACTTAATATCTTAAGACAAGGATAACATATAAGCTTAAATTTATATATGTTATTCTTGTCTCAAGATATTAAGTTAATCTTATTTTATTCAAGAGAAGAGAATAGGAATTATTGATTTAATCTCAATATTGTTTGATAACGCGCGATGTTAAAGCCATAATATTAAGCGCGATCCGCGCGACGGTCGCGCGCCGCGAAACGCCTGAGATGCATTTAAATATCCATTATCCAGATGTTATTCCTGAAATAGGTCCTCTTGAGCCATTATCATGTATTAGAATGGAAGCTAAACATAAGGAAAACAAATAGCCTATTCGTCTGCCAACAGAATCAATTGATCTTATTCTATTATAGCTATAAAAGGCACCAACTTAAATTTTGCTGTCGGTTACTGGCTGGGAGAGGTTTATCCTTGAAAATATCATTTTCATCCGTTCAGACTGTCCATATAGGACTGAGGTAAAAGAATTTTCTAGTTTTCATTATATATTACCTGAAGATATATGTTTTGCAAAATGGAATATTGTTAAATGGATTAAAATTAATGACTCTCATTATGAGAATGGCATGTTGGTTGTTGTAGATTGGGAAAGAAGTAAAAATCCTCAATTTGGTTATATTTATACAATATCTGTATCCAGAGATAATATTGTATATTTTTTACTTAAGAAACTTATCACAGTAAATTTTAATACTCATTTCCATGCTTATAAAATTGATTTCACTGATCAATGGCATTACTTAAAATTTCAAGATTTGGCTATCCATACAGCAACCAATATCAGAATTATTGCTAATGATCAACGATTAGTTCCGTTCCGTTTTATTCTCCATTGATTTCTCTATGAAAGATAAATCAATGGAGAATAAAACGGCTTTCTATCAAATACGTTTTGTATGATCATAAATGTAAAATCATAAATCATAAAAATAATCAAAAATCATACGTTTTGTATAAAAACGTAATAATAAAACGTTACAAAATAATAGTTGTTTTTGTTCATAAATACCTTTATTTTATTTTATCACAAAAAGGATCTTGAAAAAATAATATAATGGATTCCTAACAATCTACGAATTCTTTTTTTGCAAGAATAGAATAAGATTTTTTTCAGATTTGTCTATTATTGAATCAAGAATATTATAGGATTGTCACAAAGTTCTATCTGCATCTTTCTGAGAAAGTTAGAGGGATAGTATCAAGAATATTTTATTCTAAACTTAAGAAATTTTTTATTTAAGATTAAAATATTGTTGTTTCAATACTAAATATGATTGGTCTTATTTTAATCCTATTTTATGATAAATTTAAGAGTAATAGCATTGTATCTAGAAATCTTTTTTGAGGGTGGCGGGGTTGATTAAGGGCAGCGCGATGTTCGGCGGGGTGACACGCAAATCATTAACTCAGTCAGTTAACAAATGAAAAGAAACATTTATTGTAGAATAACTTTTGGAAAACAATGCGGCCATTTCGGCTTCCATTAATCAGAAAAAGCAAATAGATAGCTGATAACACGAGCGTCAAGTTTTGAACAATAAGAATGGCAGTAACGCGGACGCCAGAAATAAGCGGAGAATTACGTTAATTTAGTAAACGCGCGGAAAGCGCCGTTGATGAGCAAGATAATACTGGTAGAAAACTAAACTCACAAATACTTCGAAATCATAGCAGTCACGCAGATAATAATAATAAAGTATTAAACTAACAAATAATATAGAATATCTACAGAAGTTACGACCGAATGTGACATAACTGGAGTAAACGCGAAATAATCATGCTCGGAGCGCGTGAACTCAAGGTCTCAAGCGGCGCAAGGATTCTGTCGCCAAATTGCCTTAATCTAACGCAGATAGGAAACGTAACACAAGTAACATCCCAACGTAATAATGGTCGAACGCAACGTGTAATATCGCCAAGGGTATCCTGAATAAGGCGAAGAATAAGGCGCTGAGGCGCTTGGCATAACACGAAATACTAAAACTAACGCGGGGAAAGGTACGGAATTACCGCGAGTAATAACGGGACGCAATATTAGGTCAACGCAAGTAATATCTTAATGCAAATAATATCATAACGCAAATAATATCCTAACGAGAATAATCAGTCGGTGTGAATAACGCGAATGACACCCCGAGTCGAGAAATTAATCGACACGATTAATATTTTAACGCAAATAATATGTCGGCACGAACGACATTCCGACGCAAATATGATTTTAACGCAAAGGCTTGCACGCAGGTAGCATCGGATCGCAATCACACCAACGCAAATAATATCTCGGCGCAACCAATATCGCGTGGAGAATCTAGGTGTCCTAACGCGAATCACACCTAACGCAATTAAAGCAACGTATTTACAATATTTATTTTACAGGACATGTTCTACATGTCCACCATTGTTCTCCAAACACAATGCGACTCTCCGCATAAAATTTTGTCGCACTCTACTTAGTGTGACGGGTGTAATATCGCGACTTGCTACCCGTATTCTGTCTATTAATTCGTTGCGATTCATGGGTAGTGTCTTATATACCTGATCGCGTATAAAACCCCATGCAAAAAAATCTAAAGGCGTGAGATCAGGTGATCGCGGAGGCCACTCGTGCAGATCACTGTGAATGCCTATCCACTTGTTCGGAAATCGACGATTCAAAATCGTACGGGCAAGAACGGAAGTATGGGCTGGATGGCCGTCTTGTTGGAAGATGATGTTTGGGCGGATGTGTAATGGAACATCTTCCAACAAACCGGGCAGTGTTTCCTCCAGAAACTCGGAATATACTTCTGCCGTGACGTTGACATTTTCAGGGAAAAAGTACGGTCCGATAATCGTATCGTCCACAATCCCCATCCAAACGTTGACGTGAAACCTTCCCTGGACGTGCGTTTCTTTTATACAGTGGGGGTTCTCTACCGCGTAATGGTGTTCATTATGGCGATTAATCATGCCATCACTGCGGAAAGTGCTCTCGTCTGTCCATAATATACTCCGCAGAAAGTTGTCATCCTCAATATCATTAATATCGTCAATCTGTATGATATAAAGGTACAATAATGTATCTGTGTATTTTTTTCATGTTTTTTATGCCTTTTTTGCAATTTGTTAAAAATTATTATTAATTTTCTGTTTATTACTTAGGTTGACATTTTATCGCGCAAACTTTAGAAGAAACGGTGATATGATTAGCCACGATATAAAAAACGCGTTAACGAGAAATATTCGATAAACGAAAGTTATTTGCCACAATTTCGTATAAAAGTTTAAAATATAGCTAATACATTATTAAACTATATAATTTACCTGTTCTAAGACCCAATCACAAAATCTTTCTCGACGGAGCAAATCTTGGGGGAGCAACATTTGAGTTGTGTGTCTCTTGTAAGGATGCATTCTTAAATCTTTTTTAATAATCCTATGCGCCTTGTTATGGTCCATATTGAGATCATATCCGATACCTCTCGTGCTGGTGTGCGGATTTTCTGTTACTGCTTCTCTCACTTGATTGATAATTTCTTCCGGGCGATGGTGATGATTTAGCGCGCGTGTTGACGCGTGTAACGTGCCATGCTGGACAACGCGAGTTAATAAAGTATGAAAATACCCGTGTGCCGGGTGCCGCTTTTCAGGAAAGCGCTCAGCGTATAAAATTGCGGCCTGCCTTCCATTTTTACGACATTCGCCGTAAATCAACAACATATTAGCCAACTCTTTGTTAGTATAACGAGGATGCTCCATCGTTCACCATTTGACGTTTTTAAAACAGACGAGTGAATTTTCTGTAGACGGACAAAAAACTATCTAGTCCGACGTTCTTTTCCTTGCGTGCAACGCGAGGATTGAAAACGCGGTGAACGATGGAACGTCTTCGTTATACTAACGAAGAGTTGGCCAATATGTTATTAATTTACGGCGAATGTCATAAAAATGGAAAACAGGCTGCAATTTTGTACGCTAAGCGCTTTCCTGAAAAGCGGCACCCGGCACACGGGTATTTCCATACCTTATTAACTCACCTTGTCCAGCATGGCACGTTACACGCGTCACAAAATCATCATCATCGCCCGGAAGAAATTATCAATCAAGTGAGAGAAGCAGTTACAGAAAATCCGCACACCAGCACGAGAAGTATCGGATATGATCTCGGTATAGACCACAACAGGGCGCATAGAATTATTAAGAAAGATTTAAGAATGCATCCTTACAAGAGACACACAACTCAAATGTTGCTCTCCCAAGATTTGCTCCGTCGAGAAAGATTTTGTGATTGGGTCTCAGAACAGGTAAATTATATATTGCTTCCTCATAGAGGAAGTTTTGTTTTCGTAAATTCGTATATGAACTTTTGATTGTGTATAAAGTTGGTTCTAATCAACCAAATTTAAAAGAATTATATATAAAATAGGGGTAGAAGAAACCAAAGAAAAGATTTTTTTTTCTACCCTTATTCCATATATAATTCTTTAAGATTTGGTTGATTAGTTTTTTAGTTATATAAAAAACACAGTGTAGTGTTAATCCCCTTTAAAGAAGGTATGAAATCAATGTTTGAACTTTGCTAAGCTGACCGAGTGTCGAGCGTTTATTTTATAAATGACTGTATAAGTTACTGATTTCATTTAACAGTAGTACCTCATGGGTGACGAAGAAATCTATTATCGTGACTTTACAAACGTCGGTTAACTTTAAACCTTAGTTTACTCACTATTCATCTCTTTCTAAGGGGGACAGTTAGAACATCTCAAGTCTCAATAATTGAGACTTCAAAAAATAATGTTTTAAAATAATAAAAAAGTGTGCAAGTAGAAACTTGCACATTGTTTCCTCATAGTTTTTAAGTGTGCAAGTAGAAGCTTGCATATTACTTTCTCATAGTTTTTATTCTATATTATTTGTTAGTTTAATATTCTACTATTATTATCTGCGTGACTGCTATGATTTCGAAGTATTTGTGAGTTTAGTTTTCTACCAGTATTATCTTGCTCATCAACGGCGCCTTCCGCGCGTTTACTAAATTAACGTAATTCTCCGCTTATTTCTGGCGTCCGCGTTACTGCCATTCTTATTGTTCAAAACTTGACGCCCGTGTTGTCAGCTATCTATTTGCTTTTTCTGATTAATGGAAGCCGAAATGGCCGCATTGTTTTCCGAAAGTTATTCTACAATAAATGTTCCTTTTCATTTGTTAGCTGACTGAGTTAATGATTTGCGTGTCATCCCGCTGAACATCGCGCTGCCCTTAATCAACCCCGCGCGCCCTGCTATTAGGGCGAGCTAGCCGATTCCTCGCACACCGACTTATTTCGCCTTGCGTCTCTCTCTTTAGTTTCTCGCGATTTCGCGGACGCGAATTCACGCGTCTGGCGCCCAACAATAAAATTCGGTTAGTGGAGTGTCGGGGGTGCGAGAGAACTACCGGAGAGGCTTATCATCCTTCTCTCCTTCCCCTTTTGATCCGTCACACGGCCCGGACCGCTCCGGGAGTGAAAAAGACGTGACAATATATATATATTAATAATCTGAAATAAATGTTATTAGGCACGAGTTGATAACCGTTACCATCGTTATTTATAACGATAAAAACGATTATCAGCGGATCTTATGTCTAACAACATTTATTCGAGATTATTAATATTTCATCATTAACATTAATAATTAATTCAATATACTGATGCTAATAAGCATCTTTATGTAAATAATGCTACTGAATCTCATTTAAATCTACAAGGAATTTATTACTGAAAAGTATTTATTAAATATTATGATAATTTGCCTTATATAAACTATTTATTAGCATCATATTTAAAATTGTATATTTTATATACTAATAAACTTCTTGTTTATGAGATTAAGATTAAGATTTTCAAGATGCAGCAGCATCATTTATGTAAAGAATTATATAATGCTCATTAGCATTGATATATTAAATTGATTATCAATTTAATGATAAATTATTAATTAATTAAACAAAATGAATATTGTAAGATTTGTTAATGGTGATTTCTGCCATTATTTAAACTTACATTGAATAAAATTTATTAGCCGACTTATAATTTAAATTTGCACACATATGCTAATTGCTGACTTTTGCCCTGTGCATAAACATTGTGTGCAAAAAATAATTTAAGTAATGAAATTATAACATATAATGATTATAATGGATTATGGTTTTTCGCTTATTTCGCCGTATTTTACCGTATTAGATTTTATTTCAACGTTTTTTACCGTGCTTGATTTTATTTCGCCGTATTTTACCGTATTTGATTTTATTTCGCCGTATTTTATCGTGTTTGATATTATTTCAACGTTTTCTTACCGTATTTGATTTTGTTTCGCCGTATTTTACCGTGTTTGATTTTATTTTACCGTATTTTACCGTGTTTGATTTTATTTCACCGTATTTTACCGCGATTGATTTTATTTCAACGTATTTTACCGCGATTGATTTTATTTCAACGTTTTTTTACCGTATTTGATTTTATTCTGCCATAATTTACCGTATTTGATTTTATTTTAACGTTTTTTACCGTGCTTGATTTTATTTCACCGTATTTTACCGCGATTGATTTTATTTCAACGTTTTTTTACCGTATTTGATTTTATTCTGCCATAATTTACCGTATTTGATTTTATTTTAACGTTTTTTACCGTGCTTGATTTTATTTCACCGTATTTTACCGCGATTGATTTTATTTCAACGTTTTTTTTACCGTATTTGATTTTTTTCACCGTATTTTACCGTGCTTGATTTTATTTCACCGTATTTTACCGCGATTGATTTTATTTCAACGTTTTTTTACCGTATTTGATTTTATTCTGCCATAATTTACCGTATTTGATTTTATTTTAACGTTTTTTACCGTGCTTGATTTTATTTCACCGTATTTTACCGCGATTGATTTTATTTCAACGTTTTTTTACCGTATTTGATTTTATTCTGCCATAATTTACCGTATTTGATTTTATTTTAACGTTTTTTACCGTGCTTGATTTTATTTCACCGTATTTTACCGCGATTGATTTTATTTCAACGTTTTTTTTACCGTATTTGATTTTATTCTGCCATAATTTACCGTATTTGATTTTATTTTAACGTTTTTTACCGTGCTTGATTTTATTTCACCGTATTTTACCGCGATTGATTTTATTTCAACGTTTTTTTTTACCGTATTTGATTTTATTCTGCCATAATTTACCGTATTTGATTTTATTTTAACGTTTTTTACCGTGCTTGATTTTATTTCAACGTTTTCCGTATTTTACCGTATTAGATTTTATTTTACCGTATTTTACCGTGTCATAACCTGTATTATCATCTCGACTTCTGTTTTAACGTTACTGCTGCGGAAATCCGTCACAATTTTATTGCAACGCAATTGTGAACGACCGTGCGCGCCTGCTCGAATGGGCAACCCGCCGTACCGCTCTGTATCGTCATGATACACCCTGTACACATATATGCAGTCACATAACATTCATCTTATTTCTGTTCTATTTTTTTACTAACTACGTCAACTATTTATGAAAAATATTCAGATATATTTAAAAAATTACGAGATTTAGTGTTCAGAATCTGATTCAGATGAACCATCATAATCATCTTCAAAATAATTATTTAAATAATCTGCAGGTAAATGTATTGTTGGTTGATGCACAGCAAACCCAAAGTACCATAGAATTGTTGTGACGTGAGAGCAACAACCGACAACTCGTTTTCCTACTTTGCAGCCACATGTGTGACCAATAATTGCGTCTATACCACTCTTGGTTTTGTCTATAAGAACGTAAGAGAAATACTTATATATATATATATATATATAAGTATTTTTTTACGTTCTTATACATATATGAAGATGATTATGATGGTTCATCTGAATCAGATCCTGAACACTAAATCTCGTAATCTTTCAAATATATCTGAATATTTTTCATAAATGGTTGACGTAGTTAGTAAAGAAACAGAACAGAAATAAGATGAATGTTATGTTACTGCATACATGTGTATATACAGAAAGTATAAAAAATATATATATGTACATATATATATATTTTTATACTTTCTGTATATACACATGTATGCAGTCACATAACATTCATCTTATTTCTGTTCTGTTTCTTTACTGTAATAAAAAATATATATTTAAATGAAATAAAAATATTATATACAATTTCATGATGCAAAATTCATTAAATGGAAATGTAGTGCTTGTTTTAAAACGTTTCACCTTTTATTAAACCGCTCAAACACAGTTACTTTAACAGACGTTTTAAACACATTATTATAGATTTTAAAATATTTCCCGTGGTTTCCTGGGTAAATGACCATTATTTCCTTCTTATTTCAACCTTAAATAAGGTGGAAAAATGTTTCACACGTTTCCCATCGGGGCACAAAACGGCCATTTTTGCACCCCCTCCTTTATATTTAGTGTATAAAAAAATTATAATATATGTGTTTTTCTTTTTGCAGATGTTTTCACTATTTCAGCTCCAGCGAGAAGTTGGAAGCCCACGGTGTAGACTGCCGAGAGATAAACAAGTGTGCCATCCGACTACCGAGCGAGGGCGACAAGTGGCTGAGTTTTAAGAATCACAGCAGGAAGGAACGACTTCCATATGTCGTATACGCCGACCTGGAATGTACCCTCGAGAAGACGGATGCGGATCCGACAACGTCCACGTTCAGGTCTCATCATCATCAGGTATTTAGCATAGGATACTACGTGCGGTGCTCGTACGACGACTCGTTATCCGCGTATCGATTTCGTCGCGATAAGGATTGCGTCGCGTGGTTCGCCGAGAAACTAAGACGTTTAGCACACGACGTAAAGACCATCTTGTCCGCTAATATACCCATGGCGGATTTCACGCGAGACGAGTGGAAAAAGTTTACCGGCGCAACGCACTGTCACGTGTGCGAAAAACCGTTCGAGCCGGACAACGTGCGAGTACGCGATCGCTGTCACTTGACCGGCAATTATCGAAGTCCCGCGCATTCTAATTGTAACTTAAATTATAAAGATTCGCATTGCATCCCAGTAATATTTCATAATTTATCGGGTTATGATTCTTATTTTATAATAAAAGAAATTGCCACCGCGTACGAAGGACGTGTAGACTTACTCCCAATCACGAAGGAAAAATACATTTCATTTACGAAACACGTGAAAGATACCGCCGAACAATCGGATTCGCGAAGCGATATAAAATTACGGTTTATCGACTCATATAAATTTCTGAGCACAAGTCTTGCAAAATTGGCATCTTTCCTCGATAAGGATAAACTGCGAATTTTGTGAATTATCTACAGAAAATTTTGATTTGTTGACACAAAAAGGTGTCTTTCCGTACGAGTACATTGACTGCGTCGAAAAGTTGGAGGATACGTGTTTACCACCGCGCGACTCGTTTTACAGTTCATTGACAGGTGACACCGTATCCGAGAGCGATTACGCGCACGCCATCAACGTCTGGCAGCGGTTCTCCGTTCGAACGCTCGGTGACTACAGCGATTTATATCTTAAAACCGATGTCTTGTTATTGGCCGAAATATTTGAAAATTTTCGCGATAGCTGCGTCGCGCGAACTCCATCCGGCGTATTATTACACTCTACCGGGTTTCACGTGGGACGCTATGTTGAAGCATACTCGCGTAAATTTCGAACTGCTCACCGACATTGACATGGTCATGTTTATCGAACGCGGTATTCGCGGCGGTTTGAGTCAATGTTCAAACAGATACGCGCAAGCCAATAACAGGTACATGCAATTTTACGATCTATCGAAACCATCATCGTATCTGATGTATTTCGATGTAAACAACTTGTACGGCTGGGCGATGTGTCAACCATTGCCCTATGCAGATTTTCGATGGGTCGAAGACGTCTCGAATTTCGAGTTTAGCGCGATTGCTTTGGATTCGCCCACGGGTTACATTTTCGAAGTCAATTTAGAGTATCCGCAGACTAAACACGACGCGCACGCCGACCTACCGTTCTATCCGACGCGTGATAGACCACCCGGCAAACAGCAGGAAAAACTTCTCGCCACGCTATACGATAAGAAGCGTTACGTCATACACTACCGCAACCTACAGCAATGCACGCGCCATGGTCTTCGCGTCACAAAAATTTATCGCGTATTACAATTCGCTCAATCTCCATGGCTCCGCGATTACATCGAACTTAATACAAAATTTAGAACACTGGCCAAAAACGATTTCGAGAAAAATTTATATAAATTGATGAACAACGCGGTTTTCGGGAAAACGATGGAGAACGTTCGAAATCACGTTGATGTAAAATTATTAACAAAATGGAACGGTAGCTACGGCGCGGAGGCACTGATCTCGAAACCAAATTTTCACAGCAGGAGCGTTTTTTCGGAAAATCTGATAGCCGTTGAACTGCGAAAATTCGAAGTTAAATTTGACAAACCTATTTACGTCAGGATGTGCATTCTCGACGTATCAAAAATTTGTTTGTATGAATTTCATCACGAGTACAAGTCTCCCCTGTATGGCGACATGTGTAGAATTATGTACACCGATACGGACAGTCTGATATATCACGTAGAGTGCGAGGATGTGTACAAGAACATAAAACGCGATATCGCTAAATTCGACACGAGCGATTACGCGATCGACAACGCGTACGGTATCCCACTCGTCAATAAAAAAATTCCGGGCTTGATAAAAGATGAAAACAACGGTGCGATCATGACCGAATTCGTCGGACTCAGAGCGAAGATGTACGCCTTGCGGTAAAAAAGACTGTAAAAAAGCAAAAGGTATTAAGAGTAACGTCGTAGCCAGGTCGATAACGTTCGACGATTACACGCGGTGTCTGCGCGACGAAATTGAAATGACGCAACAGCAGGCTTGCATATGGTCCAAACTACACAAGGTGTACACCGTGAACGAAAATCGCTCTGAGTCCGTACGACGATAAGCGATACATTATACCTGATTCGACCGATACGTTACCGTGGGGACATTATCGAATACCTTTGTAACGTGTGTATAAAATGTATAGTATAACGTATGTATAGTATAACGCATGTATAGTATAACGTATGTATAGTATAACGTATGTATAGTATAACCTATGTATAGTATAACGTATATATAGTATAACGCATGTATAGTATAACGCATGTATAGTATAACGTATGTATAGTATAACGTATGTATAGTATAACCTATGTATAGTATAACGTATGTATAGTATAACGTATGTATAGTATAACGTATGTATAGTATAACGTATGTATAGTGTAGGAAATCACGATGTAGTGTTAATGCGGTGAGTTGTGTATTGCTTGTCTCGACAGTCAGATTCGAGGAGGCCGGAGCTTGGAGAGGAGTCTTGAAGTTCTTTGGAGACGAGGCCAGTATATGCGTCACCACAGAGTGCTTCGGTTGGAGCTGGATGCGTGGTACTCGGGATGGCCGGTCGATGAGGTGTGGCTTTTACGGGAAGAAAGTATCCACCTTGGAGATCAGGAACAGACCCTTCGTCTTGGCCTCAGGAACAGGAATCGGACTCGGAGTCGGAATTGGAGAAGGCAGCGCCTTGATTTCGGTAGGGTCCGGTGAGCTGGGTCGTAGATGACCCAGGAAACCTTCTTGTGGCAGAGTATCTGTTGACTCTTATCACAGGAAGTTAACGCCCTGCAAGGCAGGTATAGACGAAGGCCCGGAATGAGCACGCTCCGTATGAAACGGAGGCCCTAAAGAACACGCTCCGTAAACGAAGGCCCTGACGAGCACACTCCGTCACAAAAGAGTTATGTCGAGGG
Organism: Temnothorax unifasciatus; assembly: GCA_030770225.1. Taxonomy (NCBI): domain Eukaryota; kingdom Metazoa; phylum Arthropoda; class Insecta; order Hymenoptera; family Formicidae; genus Temnothorax; species Temnothorax unifasciatus. Next base: position 73,180 of record JASTWK010000714.1, on the reverse strand, counting down.
GCCTGGTAGTGAGTACGCCTTGACTGGTGAGCTAGAAGCTGGAGAAGCCTCGCTGAGCTGCCCTTCATATAGGGATCGGTGTCGAATCTTCCTTACGAGAGAATTAGCCGGCGACGCGCCGTGTAGCGGGCGCGCGCCGAACTATCTCGCCGCGCGAGCCCATGCTGTCGCTCGCGCCGCGCGCCTCCGTGTTACTTGACGCGCGCTTGTGGCGGACAGCTTGACCGCCACATATAGTATAACGTATGAAATAGTATATGTATGTAACGTATGTATAGTATAACGTATGTAATAGTATATGTATGTAACGTATGTATGTCGCATAACGTATAAATGTATGTAGTATAACGTAACGTATTGTGAGTATTATATTACAGTATTGGAAAGAATATTAATAAATAAATATATTGCACACATGTGTGTATTTCACATACTTTATGTGTATTTCATATATCAAACATTTGCATGTATTACATAGTGCATATTTTTATGTTATGAATAAAAAAAGTTTGCACAAAATTAAATAACATTATTCGGATATCCATGAGTTATGCGATCTATCGAATCCTAGCCATTTAATGTAAACCGCGTCGCCCCTCCTGCGCAGTACTTTCTCCACGAGATACACGTCCGGATCAGTCGCGCGATGCAACTCGTGTTCGTAGAACCCTCCAGCGACGGATTTTCCACGATAGTCCTCGAGTAGATAGGTTACGGGATTGGTACGCTGCACTTTAACGATCTTAAACACCTCGGTGGTCCAATTCGGCGTGTAACACTTCTCGAAAATCGTCTTGTATTTGCTGACGCGTACCGAGTCGCCCGCTTTAAACTTTGCCAGACCTGCGATTTTTATCGCGCTGTATACGGTGCCCAAGAGTTTTTCGGCGATCGCGGGGGTAACGTCGACGGGTCGCATGCCGATGGTTCGATGCTTGCGCGCGTTGTAATCCAATACGAGTCGCGGCAAGGCGTCGACCCATTTGTAATTTTCATTGAGCGTAAACATCTTCCACATGTCGTTCTTGAGCGTGCGATTGAATCGCTCGACGACCGATGCCTTCAATACCGATGCCGTCAATGAATACGTGGAATAATGATTGATGCCGTGTTTCCTCACAAGACGTTGCACGTCGGTGTTGCAAAATTTCTTTCCCATATCGGTTTGTAGGTTACTAGGGCACCTCCCGCTGCGTCGAATGATCTCTGCGACAGCGTTTGCTGTATCGCTTCCGCATTTACCCTTAAGTGGCACGGCCCACGCGTGCTTGCTCAACACATTAATGACGGTAAATATGTAGTGGTAGCCTCCGTTGAAACGTGAGTACAGACGCATCTCGACGATGTCAGCCTGCCACAGGTCATCGTACCATCGCACTATGACGTGTCTTCGGGGAAAATTTCTTCTCGCCGGAGCATGCAGTTCCTCGACAAGTCGTTGCTTCTTGATATTTTTACGTCCGTCAGATTTTAGCGACGTCATGTTTTTGTTGTCGTTTATAACTGCTCGTTAGCCGTTTGTTAGCCGTTTATTTCCATTCGTCGCGTCGCCGTCGACGTTCTTTAGTCGTTTGTAGCCTTTCCTGTCTCCGCGTACTATATGTCGCGTCTTCGAGCAGCTGTTTCTAAACCGCTCGTAATCGTTTTTAAGCTGTTTTTGAACCGTTTGACAACCGTCCGACAACCGTTCTCGAATCGTTCATTGCTGTTCCTTGCCGTCGTTAATGAACCGTTGCTTCTCTTCACTCGTTGACTTTCGATAGTCGTTTCTGCTGAACCGTTTGTCCATTGTTGTTCGTTTTCGCGTCTGATTCAACGGTAGTCGAATGGCGAAGCTCGTTTATCGCAGTCCGTAACGCTTACAGATCCTTCTCGAACGCAGTTAGCTTCTCGCCTGATTCTTTTCGTTGATTGCTCAACATTTTAAAGAATTGATCAACGTATAGTTTATTAACCGCGTCATCGTCAGCCTCTGGTTGCGCCACGCGACGAATCTTTCGCGACTTTGCGTCAAAGTCCGTAACGGTGCGGCACAGAGCGTTATCGCGCACGAAATTTCTCATTAATCCGCACCATCGATGGTACGATTCCGCCCCGTCTTTTCCGAGCGATATGCCAAACTTGTTGATCGGCATTTCAGTGCTGATTGAATGGTTCGCCGACGCATGGTTTAATTTATAATAAGCCCGGCTTCGCGAAGTTCCTCGATGATCGACATGATCTCGTTGTCGTGAGCATTGTTGCCAGCGTGGCGCGAAGCGTCGAGCAATTGGAGACGATCCATCAGCTCGTTGGGGTCGTCCCAGTGCACGTAGTCGATCTTATTGTCGGTTAGCGTCATCGCGCGAGGCGCGAATAATCCCTTTCCGGATTTTTTCTTCTTGGATTCGGTCGATATCAACGGTGAGATTATCCATTGATACTTGAATTCCTTGTTGCCCATTACTCGCTCGCGAGGATCGTGCTTATATTTATGAGCACTTGTCCGCAACAGTATGTCCTTGTACTTTTGCTTATCCGCCTCCGTTTTGCTTATCATCGGGTATTTTCTTGAAGATCAACTCGTAAATACCAGGTGTGCCGGCGTATCGTACATCACCGATAATTATATTATCCGCTTTGTCCACGTCAAAAAGTTTATTACCGAGCATCAATTCACTCTTGCCGAGATAAACGCTGCACACGGTGTCTATCGTTGTATCGGCGCCCAAAACGTCCGCGATATACAATCGGCTCAGTGGACCCAAGCGACTCTCCAACGTTTTTACAAAAAATTCTCGACCCTCCGACGTTTGCAACTGCTTTTGAACGACCGTCTCGATTGAGTCGTCCGTGGTTTCGAAAACATACACGTCTTTGAGGAATTCGGGACTTGTACGTTGCACGGTTCGCGTCGGGGTAGAGGTTATCGGTGTAGAAGTTATCGGTAGTACTTTTGATCGTTTCGATTGATTAGATTTACGCGGTGTCGACGATGACAGATCCGACCAGGAGTCTAATCGTTCCCTCTTTTTCTTCGGTGTAGCACCCGGAGTAGCAAACTCTTCCTCCTCCCTGCGCTGTTGAACGGGTAACGTTTCCATCCCCGCGTCAGCAACGCTTTCCGGCTCCTCCTTCTTCACCGCGATCGATGTGTCAACGATCTTTTGCAGCGGTCCTATGAGGGGCTTAAAGTGCGTGTCCAACTCAATGTCCTTCTCGATCTTACCGGTCTTCAAAGCGCAAAGTTTCTGGCAAATCGAATCACTCGTTTTCGCAATCTCTTTCACGATCTTCTCGCGTTCGCGAATATTCTCGCTTCCGTTGATCGCGGCCATCGCGGGGAAAACAAAGCAGAGTGTCGATGTCTCTATAACGCTAACGTTTCACCTCCGACGACGTATCGGCAACGACTGATCGCTTTTGCGGTATCGCGAACACGTTAAATCCTTTTCTGTATCGGCCGTTCGAAAACGCGCTGTCCTTGTCTATCACTACAAATCCGTACTTTTGTTGCCAACAATCGTGGCACAACGAGCAAAATTCGTCGTACGGCATGTCGGTAATTACGTGATCGTTGTACACGTGTTTCAAGTTGGTACCATCCTGTTTGAACAGGATCAGCAGGTTCGCGTTGTCGCGTATCAGATGTTTAGGTATTCTCGCGTACATCTGACAGGGATAGAAGGAGTCAACGCTCGAGTGCCTGCCCATTGAAAAATACTCTCTCACCGCGTCTTGCTTGTCGCACGCCACGTCATCGAAGACGAAGATCGAGTTTGGACGCGCGTCGCTCGGTAGATTGACGTCACTGTTATTGGAGAACGTAAAATAGCTGATTTCGTCGATCGATGTCAACACATTCTCCAAATATCGATATTTCGGCTGTTGCAACGATTTCGAGTATACGTACACGTTTTCGAAACGTACGCCGTGCGGACTTTCCAACAAGCTTATCAAAACGTTGGTTTTACCGCAATTCGAGGGGCCGCAAATGATCGCGCGTATAGTAGTCGGTAACATCGTACCGTGCTTGCGTTTCTCCGCGTTGCCCCCCATCGACCGTAATCTGTCGTCGCAATTGGTCACGCGAATCGCCAACGGTTGTCGCATGAATCTCATTTTTTCCACACTGCCGACTCTCTGGCTGACTTGAATGCCTATTTATAGGCGAGCGAAACCGCGAATCGCTCAGTAGCAAAGATGTTTGTCCTACTGTCGAGACCTTCCGATATTTGCGACTTGAGCGCCGAACAGCTGCAATTTGTGCCGAAAGCCGTTCTGTTGCAAATGTGCGGCAATCACGTCCACTGCGTGTGGAACAAGCTTCCGGAACATATATAATGGCGGATTTGGAGGTTCAGACCTATCGTCGCTGTTACGAACATTACAATCAACCGTGGCAGCGAACGCACATCGACGGTCCCGCGCCAATGATAAAGGACTGCGGCGAATGTCAACAAAAAAAATTGGTAGAGGTTTGTTAAATTGCGCGATAAACGCACTTCCGATCGAATTGCATATTCCCGGCTATCAATTTTGTGGCCCGGGCACTCATTTAGAAAAACGATTGGCGAGAGGCAATCGAGGTATTAATCCATTAGACACGGCGTGTCGCGAGCACGACATAGCTTATTCGCGTAGCAACGATCTCGCCGAGAGACACGCGGCAGACAAGATACTCGCTGCGGAAGCGCGAAAACGCATTACCGCGAAAGATTCGACTCTCGGAGAGAGAGCTGCCGCTACAGCCGTCTGGGTGGCCATGAAGGCTAAGACGAAACTCGGAATGGGCTTAAAAACAAAGAAGACGAAGAAAAAGAAGAAGAGAGTATCGAACAGGCGAATACTTCCGGCGGCGAAACGAGGTGGCGTATTGCCGATTCTACCGTCGTAAAGGCCGTGAACGATAACAAAGCCGCGCAGCGTCAGCTGGAAGAATTGAAACGTCACAATCGCGCCATGAAAGGTCATGGACTTTATCTCGCTCCGTACAAACGCGGGCAAAGAGTGGTATCGAAGAAAAAGAAAAAAAAATTGCGGAGATACTGAAAATTTTCAAGGGCGTAACAACCAACGTACAACTACAAAAACTGGCAAAGCGTATGCGCATTCCATATTTTAGAGGTATTTTCATGCGTACTGCCTTACCAACAGAGGGAGTGCGTCGAAACGAGAGTGGTTTCGTGAATTTGGATAACGCCAAGGGACCGGGTACTCACTGGATGGCGTACGCGAAGAGGGGAGATCGAGCCATATATTTCGACAGTTTTTACAATCTTCGACCGCCGAGGGAATTGGTGCTGTATCTAAAGAACAACGTGACGAAGATAGAGTACAATCACACACCTTTTCAACGATACGATCAGAGCAATTGCGGACAACTGTGTCTGCGCTTTCTACAGACGGTTGACGATCAATTTAAAGACGACCGTCGCGCTGTTTGAACTCAGTATTCATTCAAACATGTCGCTGACATTCACGCTCACCGGTAAGAGTAGCGTCCTCGCGGTAAGCTACTTTCCCGCCGTGGACTTGAGCGATGGCGATTACGAGCTCGGCCTGACAAATTTTGAAACCTATTACACGATACCAAACGTGAATTCTTCGAACAATAAATTCTATTTTGACGACAAGAAAATTACCATTCCCGAAGGATCGTACGAATTGCGTGATATAAACATGTATCTAAGACGCGTCATTTTACGGGATCAATCCAATAATGTCGCGAGAAAGAAACACGTCGGCGAAGATGAAGACTATCCGTTGATTATTCGTGCCAACAACAATACGATGAAGAGCGAGATCAAGTGCGCTTTCAGAGTAAACATTAACAAACCGAACAACATTGGATCGCTGCTGGGATTTTCAACGAATCGCGTGCTGGAGCCGCGACAATGGTACAAATCGGACGTACCGATAAATATCATTAGCGTGAACATCATTCGCGTAGAGTGTAACGTGACTGCGGGCGCGTACAGCAACGACAAGTACGTGCACACGATACACGAGTTCTCACCGAGCGTGCCACCAGGATATAAGATATCGGAAACGCCGGCACAGATCATTTACCTGCCGATCACCGTACGGAGCATTACGGACCTAACGATTCGCGTTGTGGATCAGGACGACTGATTGATTGATTTTCGAGGAGAAGAGATCACCGTCAGATTGCACGTACGACTGCAACAGCGATAACGCGCGCTAGTGTACGGACGACATATATGAGACATATATGAGATGCTCGTACTGAACGACTCGGAGCACGCGAGAGATAAGAATATCTTTACGACAGCGGTCGACGATATCATCCGATCACCATTCGGTAGAGCTAAAAAAGAGACGAGAAAGAAGCTCACCGCATTGAACGTTGAATTTCTACGATCTTTGGGATTCGCGGTGCGAAATATCTGAGGCAGGCAGCATGGCCAATATCCTTAAAATTGGAGGTGAACCGATCTTCGACGACAGTGTCGTCAATATTGAAACACACACGTACAATCCGTACGCCAATACAACGTTTGGACACAACGACGAGATAAGAATACCCATACAACAACAAGATTTATACACGTTGCCGTGCGAAAGCTTTCTCTACGTCGAAGGAAGATTGGTGGTAAAGAAAAGGAATAACGAGTCTGTGACAACGCTTGTAAATAATTGCGCGGCGTTCATGTTCGATGAAATTCGATACGAGCTCAACGGCGTGGAGATTGATCGCAGCAGAAACGCTGGAATAACCAGTACTCTCAAGAACTATGTATCGATAACGTACGACAAGGCAATGATGTTGCGGAATGTTGGATGGGACATTTCATCTAGCCGCTCGGAAAGATATTTCAATTTTTGCGTTCCGCTCTACACATTGTTAGGCTTTTGCGAGGATTACAAACGCGTGATTGTTAACGCTCGTCACAAATTAATTTTGATACGAACGCGTAACGACAACAATTGCATTATAGGGAATCCGGCAACTGAGCCGGAAATCGAATTGTTCAAAGTACAATGGCAAATGCCTCACGTTACATTAAACGAGGTCAATAAACTGTCCATGTTACGGGCCTTGGGAAGCGGGCGATATCTTAGTGTCAGTTTTCGTTCGTGGAATCTGTACGAGTACCCCCTGCTGCAGAGCACGACCAAGCATTCGTGGGCCGTCAAGACTGCGACTCAGTTAGAGAAACCGCGATACGTTATCTTTGCGCTGCAGACCGGTCGCAAAAATATCATGACTCAAAATGTTGGCTATTTCAATCACTGTAACTTGACCAATATCAAGCTTTATCTAAACTCTGAGTTATATCCATACGATGACTTAAATCTAGATTTTGAAAAAAAATCGATATGGCCTTCTTTATGATATGTATGCGCGTTTTCGTAGAACTTATTACGGATACGATCGCTACGATACATTTCTCAGTTTGAGTACATTCTTGACGCTTGGACCTTTCGTCATCATCGATTGCTCCCGACAAAACGAGTCCGTCAAGAGCGCCACCGTGGATGTGCGAATAGAATTTGACTGTAAAGAGAACGTGCCTGCAAATACTACCGCCTATTGTCTCATCTTGCACGACCGCGTAATCGAATACTGTCCGTTGTCAAACGTAGTGCGCAAACTCACGTAAATTGTAATGTCGGTAAAAATTTCGATATAAGAGAGACAGATGTATCGCGATGTGATACAGTACGGATCGTTTTTTCGTTGCATCATGATCGCGCCAACGTTCGTCGATCTGCAAGGATTCATCGTCGGGATGAAATTTGTCGTAAAGGAGGTAGCGGTGCTGAGAAACGGGGCTGTTCTGGCGCATCACATCTTTAGATGCCCCATGCCGTGGAGTCTCCTTACAAAATTCGACAAGTCATGTGCTTCCTGGTTGATTCGCAATCACCATGGATTACGATGGAAAGACGGAAACGTGCCGTACAGCATGGTGAAACGTTTAATTACATCGGCCGTGCTCGGTGAGCAAGAGGACGACGACGACGACGAGATGCCGACTCTCGTGTACGTCAAGGGATGCCAGAAACGAGAATGGCTGGTGGATCTGCTTGAGAATAAAGCGAGAAAAAACTTAATCATCGAGACTTTGGATGCGGATTACGAAGATGTTGAATCTTTAAATAATCTAGATGTTACCAATACTATGCGATGTGGAAAACATGTTAAGAATTGCGCATTGCAAAATGTATTAAAAATATTTAACTGGTGGTCGCGACGCCAGAGAGAGAAGTAATTTTTTTTAATTAAAAAATATAAATTTTACAATGTTCAATTTTCTTTTCCCTTTCCATTAGTCGATAGTGTAAAAAATTAAAGAATAAATAAGTATACGTGACAAATTCTAACTCGAGAGCTTCGAGAGAAGGGGGGTGGGGTGGGGGGTATCAGGTTTAGACGAACATGTCTGAACATGTTTTGCGGTTGATGTCGTGCGGAAGGGGGATGGGGGAATATACGTCTTAATACAGAAAGAAACATCCTACTTTAGTCCCCTCTCCTAAATTCCACAGCTCTGATTGCGCGTTCCAGAAACATTAATTTCCCCCTCCTTTATCATAGTTTTAAAAGTTGCCGCGTACATTCGATTAATTTTATACGATTAGTCTCGTATCGGCTGCTTGTGCGAACGATCCGCTTCTCATAACCGAGAGAAAGAATGTATTCCGTTAAAGGAAGCAACGACGGTAACAGTGGCAGTAGACGTATGAATTATTACGTACCGATTCCCGATGTTGAAACTCCAACGTGTGAAAACAAGTAAGTTTTGTTTAAAGTTAAAAGTATTTAAGTGTTTAAAGCGCGTCACTAAACTAAACAGAACTAAACAAAAACTTAACAAAAAAAAGTGTATGTGTGAACTATTTCGACGTACATATTAATCATTTATGTCTTTCAATACTCAAAATAGCTGCTATATTTTTCAACCTTTTTTTGTTTATAACTTTTTATTGAACAATGACCGCCGGCTAAAACCTTCTGAAGGTCACTTAGGAGGGTGACCTTGACAACATATGTCAAGGTCAAGGTCATTGGCAAGTGCGGTGTTTTTTAAATAATTACCATATTTTTATATCTTTTTGCAAATTGTATTATTTTGAAAGTAATCTCATTATTTTTTTTCTATAGCATTTTGTTGGAGCGTCGCGCGGTTCGTATACTAGGCAGACGATACGCATTGACATCAACAGCTTATAAATATTTGGATATTGGGATCAACGTGGAACTTATGTCCTCTGTGGATATACATATTGGCGATAACCGAGGAAATCAGATGGTGTTGGCTCATACGACGTGGACAGCGCTAATTGAAAGACGTGCGGATATTGAACGACTCCTGCAGTCAGCCGCACCTTCATCAATGTTGATTCAAGATCTGCGTGTAGAACTCGTAAAAATACGTGATGCGAATGTTGTAAAATTGACCTCGTGCAACACCAGCTTGTACATGAAATCGGCAACCGTACTCTTCTTGTTCGAACTAGAACATTGCGTCGAGAATGTGTATTTTCAACTATGCCAAAATGTTCGTGGCGCAAGTAAAAAATTTAAACAATTTGTAACCATTTTACGTCAAAATTGTATCACCGATAAATGTGATGCAGCAAAAATCTTGCATGAATTTTATGATAAGAATTCAATTATTGATTGTGAACTGTTGGCGTATGCTGCAGATAATATTGTATACGATGCGACACATGAGAAATAAATTAATGTTTATATGATAAAAAGTTTATTATCTTTCATTTCTCCCAATTATTTATTATAAAAGAAAGAAACGCGAAGTGGAATGAGAGCAAGAGAGGACGCAAACGAGTAAACGCGAGCGAAGGGACGCGAGCGAGAGAGAACGCGTTCACATGTGCCGATGCTCCGTCGAACTTTTGCTCGCCATTGTAGTGCGAGACATATTTCATTTTAATTTCTTTTCGTTGGAAGGGACAGTCCGTTTTAAACTGTTACCATTTTTTTCTCTGGTGAAATTTTACCCCGTTTCGTACTGCAACCATCGTAGAATTCAGTCTCGTCGAGTACGCGAACAAGAAAACGCGTGTTAGAAAGTAAAGTTTTGATAATTTTTTTTGAACAAGAATGGCAGGCTACATAGAAGTCATGGTACGGAAGTGTGACATATAATATAGAGTATAATGACATATAGGGTTTTTTAAAAATATGTTTTTTCTGTTTAGTGGATGCGGCCGCGAGTGGTGCGGCTACTGCGGCTAAATATAGAGGTGCGCATGGATGAATCGTGGGTGCGGCTCCGCATCCCACGAAATAGCGTAAGTATTATTTTTTCCTTTGTGCGTGCGCGCGTGTTTTGAAAAAGAAAATAATATTTTTTTATGTTGATTTTTACAGCTGCGGATGGATTATGTGATACCGGGCTTTATAAAGATAGAATATCAGCGGTGGATGCGAGAGGAAAGACAAGCTGAAAGAGAAATACGGGACGCCAACACGTTGTGGGGGCCAACACCCTCACATTATTTTGATTTATACGCATTCGCAATACGAAGACTCTTTGAGGAGGACATTGAGGAGGAAGAAAAAGAAGAGTATTGGTAAGATAATCGTTTTTCCAATACAAAATATTGAAGAAACATTGCTTTATATTAATCATCTTGTTACATTTGTGTGTTTCAGGTGAAGATCCTCCACTTGCTCAGTATAGTGCATTTATAAATTTTTTTAATTTTATGATATACATTTTCTTAAAATAAAAAGAAAAAAAATATTAAATAATTTTAACAATTATTTATTCCCCTTCCTTCTCCCCTTCCTTAGATAATTTAATTATATAATAATAAAATATTTATATTATTTTTAAAAAAGTTTTAATTTTTGAAGTCAATAAGAAAAAGAGAACGCGCGCGAAGGAGAGAGAACGCAAACGGGTGATAGGAGCGAGAGAGACTGCGCGCAAGAGAGAACGCGAACGAAAAGACGCGCGCGAAAAAGAGAGAACGCGAACGAGAAAGCGCGCGCGCGCGCGCGCGAGAGAGAGAGAGAGAGAGAGAGAGAGAGAGAGAGAGAGAGAGAACGCGAACGAGAAGACGCGCGCGAAAGAGAGAGAGAACGCGAACGAGAAGACGCGCGCGAGAGAGAGAACGCACGCGAAGGAGAGAGAGAACGCGAACGGGTGATGGGGAGCGAGAGAGTCTGCGCGCGGGAGAAAGAACGCGCGCGAAGGAGAGAGAGAACGCGAACGGGTGATGGGAGCGAAAAAGACTGCGCGCGAGAGAGAGAACGCGCACGAAGGAGAGAGAACGCGAACGAAAAGATGGGCTTAATTTTATTACTTTCAGCCCTTTTCGAAAGGAAGAGAAAAAAAAAGAAGGAAAGAAAGAAATAACGCGCGACGTCATAATCCACTGAGGCGGCATTTGTTTATCGAACATGTCCCGACGCGCTCGCCTGATTCCCCCTCCTTCCCTAGGACCCCCTCGCCCTCGAGTCTTCCCCCCCCCCAACCCTAGGACCCTCTCGCCCATGAATCCCTCCCCCCCCGCACCTCCCTCAGAGGACGGCGGCGCTAGAGTCCAACCCCTCCGCAGATCCCTTGGCCGCGAGTTTCCCCCCGCCCCGCTCCCCCCTCAGATCCCCGGCCTAGATCTGTCTTCCTATTCCTACTGATGCATTAGATATAATACGCGGATGTCGAGACGGAATTGATAAGGTAAACGGCCTAGTTAATGGCATCTTTATAACAGCAGCCCTGATTTTCTATTATTTACGAACGCGATATTAAACCCCAAACAAACTATTTTAACATGTGCATTAAAGCTTTCTGAGTAAGATTTATCTATATTTTTAGGTAAATCATTCAGTTCTAATAAATAAATAATTAAGTAGGTAAACTATGGGCGTTCTAACCCAAGTCGTGGTGCCCCGAGGGGGGGGGGGGGGGGGGGCGGGGAAAAGGGACCGCGGGGAGGGGGGAAGTACCGCGTTTTTCGGGCGTTGCGGGAGAAGGGCGGGGAGGTACCGCGTTTTCCGGCGCCGCGGGGGAAAGAGAAACCTCGTTTTCAGGCGTCGCGGCGGAGGGACGGGGAGGGACCGCGTTTTTTGGCGCCGCAGGGGAGGGGGAACCGCGTTTACGTGCGCCGCGGGGGGCGGAAGGGGGATATCGTGTTTTCCGGCGCCGCAGGGTGAGGGGTACCGCGTTTTCGCCGCGCCGCGGGGTGAGGTGTGACCGTGTGCAACGGCCGCGCCGGTCCGCGTGACGTCACACGGCACGCTCGCGTTATCTCCTCGTTCTCTCGCGCCCCTGTCCTCCGTTCGCGCGCGTCTTCTCGTTCGCGATCGGTCTCTCGCTCTCCCGGCACCCGTTCGCGCGCGTCTTCTTGTTCGCGGCGTTCACGGCCCAGTTCACGTTCTCTTTCCCTCGCGCGTTCTTGCTCACGATCGCGTATCTTTTCTTCGCCAACGATATTTAATCGTTTAGATTTTCGCGATATTTAATTTTTAATATTACATTTAAGTAAACGATGAACGAAGACAGCTTAATTCTGACAGGGAATGGGATGAACGGTAAATGAAAAGGAAAAATTGTTTAAACTTTTTACCATATTATATACTTATTTATTCGTCATGTAGCGCATTATACACAATAGTATCTAAAGCATAGACTAATAATTCACAATCAATAATCGAATTTTTATCATAAAATTCACGCAAGATTCTAACTGCGCAGCATATTACATTATTAAAAACTAGCTGTCATGAAAAATAATCCTCTACTTACCGTTGCATCTTGCAATCGCGGGATACTCTGAACCGCTATCGAATAAAATGAGAATCGAGGATGCGCATGCTTTATCTGTGGCATATTATGTTATGCGAAAATAATCCTCGCGAGAAAAAGACAGCTATTGAACAACTATCAAACAACTAAAACATCTTTAAAATAGCTATTAAACATCTATCAAACACCGTTAAAACATCTTTTAAACAACTAAAACATCTTCAAAAACGAATATACTATCAAACAACTAAAACATCTATATTATACTACAAACTATGTGGAAAAAGGAAATAAAACATTTATATATACATATATAGTTTATTTAAAAAAATTATACACATTTCTGATGTTGCGACTACCAGTTAAATATTTTAAATACATTTTGTAATGCGCAATTCTTAACATGTTTTTCACATCTTATAGTATTAGTAACATCTAGATTATTTAAAGATTCGATATCTTCGTAATCGGCATCCAAAGTCTCAATGTTTAGATTTTTTTCTCGCTTTATTCTCAAGTAGATCCACCAGCCATTCTCGTTTCTGGCATCCCTTAACGTACACAAGAGTCGACGTCTCGTCGCCCTCTCCAAGCACGGTCGATGTAATTAGATGTTTCGCCATGCTGTACGGCACGTTTCTATCCTCCCATCGTAGTCCATGGTGATTTGCAATCAACCAGGAAGCGCGTGACTTGTCGGATTTTATGAGGAGACTCCATGGCATGGGACATGTAAAAATGTAATGCGCCAAAACGGCCACGTTTTTCAGAACCGCCACCACCTTTATGACAAATTTCATCCCGACGGCGAATCTTTGCAGATCGACAAACGTTGGTACGATCATGACAAAACGACGGAACAATCTGTATTTTATCGCGGTACATCAGTGCCTCTTATATCTGCTGATATTGCAATTTACATGATTTTGCGCACTATGTTCGACAATGGACAGTATTCGATTACGCGATCATGCAAGACGAGACAATAGGCGGTAGTATTTGCCGGTACATTCTCTTTACAGTCAAATTCTATTCGCACATCCACGGTGGCGCTCTTAACAGCCTCGTTTTGTCGCGAGCAATCAGTGACAACAAAAGGTCCTTTTGTCAGGAATGTAACCACGGAGCCAAGCGTATCGAAGCAATCGTATCCGTAATAAGCTTTACGAAAACGCGCATACATATCGAAAAGGACGGCGTATCGATTTTTACCAAAATCCAGATTCAAGTCATCGTGTGTCGGTTATGGATAAAATTCATAGTTTAGATAAAGTTTCACATTGGTCAAATTACAGTTATCGAATACGCTAACATCTTGCAACATGATATTCTTGCGCCCGGTCTGCAGCGCAAAGATAACGTACCGCGGCTTCTCCAGCTGAGTCGCCGTTTTGATGGCCCACGAATGCTTGGTCGTGCTCTGCAACATAGGGTACTCATACAGATCCCACGAACGGAAACTAACACTAAGATATCGCCCGCTTTCCAAGGCCCGTAGTATGGATAGCTTATTGATCTCGTTTAATGTGACGTGAGGCATACGCCACTGTATTTTAAACAATTCAATTTCTGACTCCGTCGTCGGATTTCCTACAATGCAATTGTTATCGCTGCGCGCTCGTATCAAAATTAATTCGTGACGAGCTTTAACAACCACGCGTTTGTAATCCTCGCAAAAGCCCAATAATGTGTTGAGTGGTACGCAAAAGTTGAAATATCCTTTCGGGTGAGAAATGTCCCATCCAGCATTTTGCATAATTTTTGCTTTGTCATTTGTAAACGATACATAGTTCTTGATGGTACTGGTTATTCCAACGTTTCTGTTGCTATCAATCTCCACGCCATTGAGCTCGTATCGAATTTCGTCAAACATGAACACCACGCAATTATTCGCAAGTGTTGTCTCAGAGCCGTCATTTTTTCTCTTTATCGCCAATAGAGAAAGCTCTTGCACGGCAACGTAAATCCTGCTGTTGTATGGGTATTCTTATCTCATCGTTATGTCCAAACGTTGCACAGTGGTGCAATTTACAAATCTAGCTGGACAAAATTATTTAAGGGAAAAAAGTAAGTCCTGGCGTGAAATTGGCCGCTCTCGCCTTTCTCTAGGCATGGAAATCGAACTTTCCGTAAAGATATTGTGAAAAATATCGTGTGCATTTCGGGGCAAAAGCTTTTCAGACTCGTGCGATTTGCCGCCCTCGCTTTCGGCTCGGGCAGCAAACTTCACACTCGTCTGAAAAACGCTACTTTCGCCCCTTGGTGCACAATATACTATTATTACGAGCACTTGCGTTGAATATTTTGCGTTGGATATTTGGTTAACCTTAACTTCGAAATAATTATTTTTATGATGAATACTCTTGAGACAGGTACATATTTCACATTTTTATCCTTTGTTTCATTTTGATTAGTTATTAAATTTAGTTAAAAAAAATACAAGCAGTTTGTTAATTTTTTTAAATATATTTTTGAAAATATTGTAAGTTTGTGAGAACAGCAAAACTTTTGTATGCATTTTTATATCATGAGTTTGGTTTTATTTGATAAAATTATTCATGTAAATTGGATTGATAGTAGTTTAATGTGCGTATTTTTGCGAATTTAAGAAATATATCCTTTTTTCTTTGAAGGTAGACAATTCCACGTTAATAGGAGAGAGCTATTTGACTGGCTGAAGAGTTGTGATTTCAATTTGAGTGATAATATGAATCGTGAAAGAACATTAATAGACTATTTAAAAGCTAAGTTTAATTTAAATAATTGTTCTGAACCCATGTTGAAGGAATTAAGGCGTTTGCACTCATATGTGATATCAGTTAGTCAGCGTTGAAAAAATGTGCTCGCAACAATTTTGATTTTTTAATGTTTACTTTTATATTACATAGTTTTTTTATAAACAATGTTGCATTAATTATAAATACGACTTATTTCCCTCTTAAATAATTTTGTCCAGCTAGATTTGTAAATTGAACCACTGTGCGTTGTGTTGGCGTACGGATTCTACGTGTGTGTCTCAATCTTGACGAAGTTGTCGTCAAAGATCGGTTCACCTCCAATGTTTAAGATATTAGCCATTTCGTACGACGAAACCCAATGATTTCAAAAATTCAACGTTCGACGCAGTGAGTTTCTTCTTTGGCGATCGGATTGTCTTTCTAATTTTGTTTCTCGTCTGTTGCACCTGCTCAGCTTTGTTCAGTACGAGCATCTCACGTTATCGCTGTCGTCTTCGTACATGCAGTCTAACGGTGATCTCCTCTCCACGCAAATCAATCAGTCGACCGTCCTGATCCACGATGCGAAGCGTCAAGTCCGAAATGCTCCGTACGATGATCGGAAGATAAATGATCTGTGCCGGCGTTTCCGATATCTTATATCCTGGAGACACACTCGGTGAAAACTCGTGTATCGTGTGCACGTGCTTATCGTTGCTGTACGCACCCGCGGTCACGTTACACTCTATGCGAATAATGTTTACGTTGATGATATTTATCGGAACGTCCGATTTGTGCCATTGTCGCGACTCCAGCACGCGATTCGCTGAAAATCCCAGCAGCGATCTAATGTTGTTCGGTTTGGTGAAATTAATCCGATAAGCGCACTTGATCTTGCTCTTCATCGTATTGTTATTAGCCTGAATAATAATCAATGGGTGCGGTTCATCTTCGTTTGTCGAGACAATATTGGATTGGTTCCATAAAAAAGCGCGTTTCAGATACATGTCAATATCACGCAGTTCATACGATCCTTCGGGAATGATAATCTCTTTGTTGTCGTCGTCGTCATCGTCGTCATCGTCATAGTAGAATTTATTGTTTGACGAATTTACATTCGGTATCGTGTGATAAGTTTCACAAATCTGTCAGACCGAGCTCGTAATCGCCATCGCTCAAATCCACGGCGGAAAAGTAGCTTACCGCGAGAATGCTGCTCTTGCCGGTAAGCGTAAATGTCAGTAACATGTTTAAATGAATACTGAGATTAAACATCGTAACGCCGGTCTTTAAATTGATTGTCAACCGACTGTAGAAAGCGCAGACACAGTTGTCCGCAATTGCTCTGATCGTATCGCTGATAAGACATGCGATTGTACTTTATCTTCGTCACATTGTTCTTTAGATACTGCGCCAATTCTCTCGGTGGTCGAAGATTGCCAAAACTGTCGAAATATATGGCACGATCTCCCCTCTTCGCGTATGCCACCCAGTGAGTACCCGGCCCCTCAGCATTATCTAAATTCACGATACCGCTCTTGTTTCAATGTATACCGCCGATCGGTAACAAGTCGCGCATAAAAATACCTTTAAAATATGGAATGCGCATACGTTTTGCCAGTTGTTGAAGTTGTACGTTGGTAGTTACACCCTTGGGGATTTTTAACGTCTTTTCGACGTTTTTTTTCCTCGAGATTTTCCGTCCGCGTTTGTACGGAGCGAGATAAAGTCCGTGACCTTCCATGGCGCGATTGTGACGTTGCATCTCTTCCAGCTGACGCACGGCTTTGTTATCGTTCACAGCCTTTGCGACTCCCGCCGCTCTGCCGACCAACGAACCGAGAACCCCCAACAACGGAAGGATCGGCAGGATACCGCCGCGTTTCGCTACCGGAAGTATTCGCTGGTTCTTCTTCTTTTTCTTTATTTTCAAACTCATACCGAGTTTCGTTTTAGCCTTCATGGTCGCCCAGACGGCAGTAGCTGCAGCTCTCTCTCCGAGAGTCGAATCGTTCGCGGTGACACGTTTTTGCGCTTCCGCGGCGAGTATATTGTCTGCCACGTGTCGTTCTGTGAGATCGTTGCTACGCGAGTAGGCTATGTCGTGCTCGCAACACGCTGCGTCCAGTGGATTAATATCCCGATCACCTCTTGCCAATCGTGTTTCTAAATGAGTTCCCGAGAAAAAATAATTAGATATAATCACATATAATTATATAAAAGCGACATTAGATATAATTAGATATAAAAAATGGCCCGATATAATTGTATATAATTACATATAACCACATACAATTATATATAACCATATATGGTCAATTTTATATATAATCATATGTGATTATATTTAACACAATAAATATTTTATATATTTAAAAAAAAATTCTGTTAACTTCATTAAGGAATTGATAAATTAAGAGTATATTTTTTCAAAAGCTAGAATCAAAAGTGAAATGATTTACATATAACTTGGCGCTGCTTAGCGTGAGATACTGCCGTGTCTCTTGATGCCATTCTTATATCATTGTTTGTTAAATTTTAAATACGAGAAATAAATCCTATCGGATGCCATCTATCGGATAATCCAAATTTAAGTTTATATATGGTTATATATAATTATATATAATCTACATGGATAAATGCTTAATTCTTATATATATATATATACTTTATATATAAATTATATGAACTTATATATATTCATGTCAAAATGTATGTGAAACTTTTTATACATATATAATATTTGATAGGATTCGTTTCTTGTATTTAAAATTTGACTGATAGTGAACTGATAAAAACAGTATCAAGAGACATGGCACTGTCTCATGTCAAGCAGTGTCAAGTTGTAATAGTATGCATGGAACAAATAATTTCACTTTTGATTCTATAGCTTTTGAAAAAATATACATCTCAATTTATCAATGCTTTATTATCGAAGTTAACAATTCTTTTCCAAAATATATTGACTATATATGGTTATATACGATTATATATGATTATATATAATTATATATGATTATATAGAGACAAAATTTATATATAATTGCATTATATATAATCATATATATTTATATATAATTATATATAATTTTTTTTTCCGGGTACGCATACATGACCTGCATGCAGTATTATTTTATAATACTGAATTATATGTATAATATTATCTAACGAATTTTTGAATTTAATATCTATATATATATAAAAACGATTCAAATAAATTTTTAAATTTAAGATTAAATATTTGCAGCATATATGATGACTTGCGAATCTATATCTATACAGATATAGTGCTATATCTGGTTGTACATAGGACAAGATTAGTCACATTAACTTTGGCTATATATGACTTCACATATACAGGGTGATTCGAAACTATCGTTTGTCCTTAAAACGTCGTACTCCTGACTTAATTTTAAAACAATTTTTCCTTTACCAAAACTTTGTCCGAAACTTAGTTTTTGAATTATTACAAGAAATAGTCAGCGAATCACAGAACGAGTGCGGAAGGTAGGCAGGGACGGCGCGACTCACCGTTTGACGCGGGTGATTACGTGGGGTGCTCGCTGCGTTCAGTGCTCGGTGCTTACTACGAGCGATGTACGCGTATACACATTACAATTACTCATTCATTCATTCTTACCTTGCAGAGATTCGATGTCTTCATACTGCTGATGAATATTTGCTTCATTTCATAACCGTTGATAAATGAGACGTTCCCATGTGCGAGAGACACACCGAGTAATAAGCGAGAAGTTTTTTCTTTGACAAATTGTATTACGTATCGACACGTTCACAGATTTACTCACGCACTTGACCGATAAGATTAATAAACAAATCTACCGGTTTATCACTGTTAATTACTACCGATTAACCGTTCGATGACTGAGAATTACTCGAAGAAAGAAACACATTACGCACAATCAGATCACAGTAAATGGAAAATTTCTACTTGACTAGACACTACAAGCGCGCGCGCAGCGCGCGCCATTTAGCTTTTTTTATAACAAAACATTTACACCACAATAAAAAAATAACTGCGTTTTGAATAAGTAACTTTAATTGTCATTCGACTTTGTGGCGATGACAGCCACCCAAATCGTATGGTGAAGCAAGCCGGGATGCAAGCTTCACACGAGATAACATCTGACACGAAGTAATGCTCGCAATACATCGAGATAACCAATCAGCATCGCGGAAAAGGAGCAACAATAAATTCGACTATCGACTTAACACGGCCTTTTTAAGAGTGGATTGCATCACAGTAATTAAGTAGAAGTTTTCCTTTTTTTATTAATTGTATCACGTAATCAATACTTTTACGAATTTACTCGCGCACTCGATCAAGAACAATTATAACGGTTAATGCAATTAATTACTACCGATTAATTAATTATTAAAATCACTTTAAGAAATTAAAATCACTTTAAGAAAGAAACGCGTTAAATACTTAACCGCACAGCGCACTGTTAAGCCATTGTTACACAATGCTTGATGCGGAGACTTCGCGATGACAACAAGCAGTCAACAGGTTATGTTGGTACTAGCGCTGCCGAACGTAAACATGTGACATTATGGAGGATTCACACTGCATTCGATTGCGTAACCATTACGTGTGATTGGCGCGAGACACATGTTTTGTGGTTGGCTGAAACCTCCGCGGTACTTACGAAAACGTGTAGCATTACTGCGAATACAAGATGTTCTACGTAGAAATGTGTTGGTCGCTCTGAAAAGAGCGGATTTATCTTTGGTCGCTCTGAGAAGAGCGGATTGGTTTAAAGTCGGAAAAATTTTATAACAGATGCTCAAAATGACCACCATCCATTCTAACGCAAGCTCTCACGCGTTTTAATAAGTTTTTTTCGACGTTCTCCATTATTTCTTCGTCGATGGCCCAAATAGCATGTCGTAATCTCGTATCTAAATCGTCGACATTTTGGGGAAACGTTTTATAAACTTTTTCCTTACAATATCCCCATAAAAAAAAATCTAAAGGATTGAGATACGGAGATCTTGCGGGCCAACGTATCGGACCGTACCGACCAACACATTTCTACGTGGAACATCTTGTATTCGCAGTAATGCTACACGTTTTCGTAAGTACCGCGGAGGTTTTAGCCAACCACAAAACATGTGTCTCGCGCCAATCACACGTAATGGTTACGCAATCGAACGCAGTGTGAATCCTCCATAATGTCACATGTTTACGTTCGGCAGCGCTAGTACCAACATAACCTGTTGACTGCTTGTTGTCATCGCAAAGTCTCCGCATCGAGCATTGTGTAACAATGGCTTAACAGTGCGCTGTGCGGTTAAGTATTTAACGCGTTTCTTTTTTAAAGTGATTTTAATTTCTTAAAGTGATTTTAATAATTAATTAATCGGTAGTAATTAATTGCATTAACCGTTATAATTGTTCTTGATCGAGTGCGCGAGTAAATTCGTAAAAGTATTGATTACGTGATACAATTAATAAAAAAAGGAAAACTTTTACTTAATTACTGTGATGTAATCAAGTAGAAGTTTTCCTTTTACTGTGATGTGATTGTGCGTAATGTGTTTCTTTCTTCGAGTAATTCTCAGTCATCGAACGGTTAATCGGTAGTAATTAACAGTGATAAACCGGTAGATTTGTTTATTAATCTTATCGGTCAAGTGCGTGAGTAAATCTGTGAACGTGTCGATACGTGATACAATTTGTCAAAGAAAAAACTTCTCGCTTATTACTCGGTGTGTCTCTCGCACATGGGAACGTCTCATTTATCAACGGTTATGAAATGAAGCAAATATTCATCAGCAGTATGAAAACATCGAATCTTTGCAAGGTAAGAATGAATGAATGAGTAATTGTGTGTGTGTAATGTATGTACGCGTACATCGCTCGTAGTAAGCACCGAGCACTGAACGCAGCGAGCACCCCACGTAATCACCCGCGTCGGACGGTGAGTCGCGCCGTCCCTGCCTACCTTCCGTACTCGTTCCGTGATTCGCTGACTATTTCTTGTAATAATTCAAAAACTAAGCTTCGGACAAAGTTTTGGTAAAGGAAAAATTGTTTTAAAATTAAGTCAGGAGTACGACATTTTAAGGACAAACGATAGTTTCGAATCACCCTGTATAGTTGTATATAATGCTATATCTAGTTATATATAGGGTGCACTACTCATATATCATTATATCTGGCTTCACATACATTTATATATGATTAGATATGGTGCTATATCTAGTTGTATATAGCGCCAGATTAGTCACATTAATATATCGGGCTATATATGACTGCATATATAGTTGTATATAATACTACATCTAGTTATATGTAGAGTGCACTACTCACATATCATTATATCTGGCTTCACATAAAATTATATACATTTATATACAAGTAGATATGGTGCTATATCTGGTTGTATGTGAGACCATTGATTGCACATGTGGCCATGTATAATTAGATATAACCCCATATAAAAACATATATAATTATATATAATTATATATATACCAGATATAATTATATATAATTATATCTAATCATTTTTTCCCGGGTTCCCGGACCGCAAAATTGATAGCTAGGGATATGTAGTTCGATCGGTAGCGCGTTTATCGCGCGATTCAGCAGACCTCGACCTATCTTCGGTGGCATTCGCCGCAGTTTTTTATTAATGGCGGCGGACCGTCGATGTGCGTTTGCTGACACGACAAATTATAATGTATTAAACAGCGACGATATTGCTGAACTTCCGAATCTGCCTTGATATGTTCGGGAAGCTTATCCCACAAATAATCTATGTAATTATAAAACTGTCGTAGTAGAATGACTTTTGGTATATACTTTAACTGCTCGGCGGTTAAATCGTAAATATTGCTGTTATCCGACATGAGCAAAAACATTTTAAAGACTGAGCATCTCAGCTCTACGCGCCTCTATAAATAGGCTAGATTTCTCGATACTGTTTTTCATTCGTTGTGGAAAAGGGGTAAAATGCGGTTTGTACGACAAGCGCGGACGATCAAAGAGACAAACTTTGACGATAGGATACAGTTAACGAAAGAGGTACGCAAACATGGAGACATGCTACCGATTTCTATACGCGGTATTATCTGCGGTCCGTCAAATTGCGGCAAGACAAACGTCTTGATAAGCTTGCTGGAAAGTCCGCACGGTGTACGTTTCGAGAACGTGTATGTGTACTCGAAATCGTTGCAACAACCGAAATATCGATATTTGGAGAATATACTAACATCGATAGAAGAGATTGGCTACTTTACGTTTTCGAAGAACAGTGACGTCATTCCACCGAGCGAGGCGCTGCCGAATTTTATTTTTATCTTTGATGACGTAGCGTGCGACAAGCAGGATACGATAAGAGAATACTTTGCAATGGGCCGGCACGCGGACGTTGACTCCTTCTATCTTTGTCAGGCGTATCGACGTATGCAAAGATACCGAAGCATCTTATACGCGACAACGCGATGTTATTGATTCTGTTTAAACAGGATGGTACCAATCTGAAACATGTATACAACGATCACGTAAACACAGATATGTCTTACGATGATTTCAGTAAATTGTGTCATACATGTTGGCAACAAAAGTATGGATTTGTAGTGATAAACAAGGACAGCGCGATTTCGAATGATCAATACAGAAAAAGGTTTAACGACTTTGCAATACCGAAACGTGCTTAGTTGTTGTCGACGCGTCGATTGAACAACGTTATCGCAACATGGACAGCGGCGAGGAGATTAGAGAGCGCGAGAGGATAGCAAATCAAATTGCGAAAACAAGCAATTCAATTCGCAAAAAGTATCACGCCTTGAAAACTGGTAAAATGGAGGAAGATATCGCGTTGGAGAAACACTTTAAGCCCATCATCGAGCTTCTAAGGCAGATTCTCGAAAACACCGTTGGCAAAGAATCTGATGTGTCAAAGATTGAGAATGAAACGGCGTGAGAAAACGAAGAACCAAAGCTCAAACGAAAACGACCAAACGCCTCGTTTAATGACTCTGTAATGGCTTCAACTCCGGTTACGTTGAAACGATCGATAAATGTGCCATCTAATTTGAGCGAAATAACCAAAATTTTACAACCGCGTAAATAGAAACGATCGAAAGGTTCATTGAATGAACCACCAATAACCTCTGCGCCTTTCGTACAACCCATAATGCTCGAATCACTCGCAAACGAGGATGTTTTCGAAACCACGAATGACTCACTCGTGACATCTATTCGACAGCAGTTGCAAACATCTGAGGGTCGAGAAACATTGCGAGATCACTTGGGTCCATTGAGCCAAAAGTACGTCAGGGCAGTTCTGAGCGGCGATCAAGAAAGCGGTATAGACACCGTATACGGCGTTTATTTCAGCAACGATGGAATGATGCTTGGTAATAAACGTTTTGACGTGAACAATGCGGACAACATAATTACACAAAAAAAGTGTTTTTTTGGCCGAGACACTACACTAGTGTATTCCCATGTATTTTTTCCCGCTAAATCCGAATCCGAAGTCAGAATTGTCAGATTGGCTCATGACGTATCTTTAAATTGCACAGGCACACAAAAAAGAAAAAAATGTTTTGGCCGAGAGACTACACTAGTGTATTTCCATGTATTTTTTCCTGCTGAATCCGAATCCGAAGTCAGAATTGTCAGATTGGCTGAAATTTATGAGACAACCTCAAAAAACTGCTCAAAATTTCTTATAAATTTGAGCCAATCTGACAATTCTGACTTCGGATTCGGATTCAGCGGGAAAAAATACATGGGAATACACTAGTGTAGTGTCTTGGCCAAAATACTTTTTCTTTTTTGTGTGCCTGTGTTATCGACGGCATACGATACGCTGGCACACGCGGTCTTTACGAGTTGATCTTCAAGAGAATACCCGATGATAAGATCTACACGGAGGACGACAAGCAAAAATACAAAAGCATGCTGGCAACGAGTGCTCATAAACGCAATCATGATGCTCACGCTCGATTAAATAGCAACAGGAGATACAAGTGCACACAAATAATCGCGCCGTTGATATCGGGTAAAAAAGCTGAAAAAGGTGCCAACCGCGAGCCATGACATTAAACGACAACAAGATCGACTATGTTCATTGGGACGATCCCAACGAGCTTGTAGATCGTCTCCGATTGCTCGAAGCTTCGCGCCTAGCGGGTCACACCGGTCACGATAACGAGATCCTGTCGATTATCGAGGAACTTCGCGAGGCTGGACTTATTAGTAGGTATACTATAAGAGTTCTAGGCCACTTTGTGGTGGGGGTATGACGTCACCGGCGTGGTGGGGGTATGACGTCATCGGCGTAGTGGGGGTATGACGGCGTGGTGAGGAGAAGGTGGCAGGAGGGTGGTGGGTGGCAGGGGGTGATGGGTGGTGGGTGAGGGGAGGGGTAAATTTTAAAAAATAAAAAGATTAAATAGATTAATAAATAGATTAATAAATATAAAATTAAATAGATTAATAAATAAATAAATTAAAAAATAGATAAATAAAAAATTAAATAGATTAATAAATAGATAAATTAAAAAATAGATAAATAGAAAATTAAATAAATAATTATGGTGTCGAAGGCCATTTTGTAGGTCTACGTTCCAAAATCAACAAAAAAACCATATTTACGTGACTTGAACAATAGAGTCCCCATAGTGGGAAATTGAGAGTGGAAGACAGGAACGGACAAGTTCGAACGTGAAGAGGCTAATGTTTGATGAAAACGGAAAGATAGATTGAAAAATAATTTTGCCACTATTTATACTGATATTTAATTTTATTCATTATTTACATTTTTTGCTTCATATACAATGTTATCTAAGGCGAAAGCTACTAGTTCGCAATCTATGAGTGAACTTCTATCGGACACCTCACTCAATACTTTTCTCGCATGATATTTATCCGTGATACGATTTTGTCGCAAGACTGTTACAAAATGTTTATACTTATTACTAACATGCTGTATATTTTGACATAAATTGAAATATACATGTTCGACACATTGTTCAATTTCAAACAAAAATAATACAGTTGCCGGTATCATGTATAAGTATGTATCGCGCAACGTAAGTTATAATTACGTTTTACAATATTAGCGTCACGCATTTTAACAAGTTTTATAACTAGATCTCGAATAGACAGCGATGAACCGACAGTCGACCGCATGAGTTGTTCGATAGCCATGCGTTTTTCGATGATCGTTGTCCACGTTGCATGAGGAAGCACGAGCTGATTTCCCCGATTGTCACCAAGAATTAATTCCACAAAAGATGTAGATCCCACACTGATTCCGATGTCCAAATATTTGTAAGCCGTGACTGTCAGAGCAAATCGTCTGCCCAAGATACGAGGCGTATAAGGAGGTTCCGATTTATTGAAACTGTACAAAAATTAAGTAGATAAATTAATAAAATTAGAAAAAATAAATTTTAAAAATTAATGCGAAGTAATACTTACGTTTTGTGCTTGTCCAATGAAACTTCACGAGGCTTAGGCGTATAACGAGGTTCCGATTTTTCACGAGGATACGGTACGTAATAATTCATACTTGTGCTGCTTTCCTCGAAGCCGCGAAGTCCCTTATCGGGAATATCGCGAGTGAACATCCACTTCTCTGAATTATTTACGTCTTCACTGCGACCAGCCATTGTTCTTATTTCTAAGAGGTATACTTTTTTTCACTGTTGAAGTTGTCGCTTCGAACGATGAGACTCGATTGATTTTGACTTCGTAACACTAGTTAAAACGTTAACTCTGTTTGCAACATTTTAGAATATTGGACGGCGCGCGCAGATGAAAAATTATAAGGAAGGGATAATTCCCCTTCCTTCAACATTTTCAAGCACCAATGTCAGCGCTGCTTACGTAGAAGTTATAAAAAAATTCATACAAATGACTAAGAAGTGGAAAATGAACCAAGTATACGCGATAACACCCTACCTTCAAAATTATGATGTGGTGGGGGAAATTAGGAGAGGGAAAACCACTAACAACTAATGGGAATGGGAAAAAGAAAATAAAGCATTGTAAAATTATATATAATTTATTTTTTAAAAAGATCCCAATTCTCCTGGCGTCGCGACCATCAGTTAAATAATTTTAATACATTTTGTAATGCGCAATTCTTAACATGTTTTCCGCATCGCATAGTGTTAGTAACATCTAGATTATTTAAAGATTTGACATCTTCGTAATCCGCATCCAAAGTCTCGATGATCAGCTTTTCTCTCGCATAATTCTCAAGTAGATCCACCAGCCATTCCTGTTTCTGGCATCCCTTGACGTACACGAGAGTCGGTATCTCGTCATCCTCTTCTGTACCAAGCACGGCTGACGTAATTAGGCGTTTTACCATACCGTACGGCACGTTTCCCTCGTCCCATGGCAATCCATGGTGATTTGCAATAAGTCAGGAAGCACATGACTTGTCAGATTGTGTGAGAAGACTCCACGGCATGGGGCGCGTAAAGATGTAATGCTTCAGAACGGTCCCGTTTCTCAGCACCGCTGCCTCCTTTACGACAAATTTTATCCCGACGATGAATCCTTGCAGATCGACAAACGTTGGCACGATCATGATGCAGCGAAGGAACGATCCGTACTGTACCGTATTGCGGTACATATGTCGCTCTCATATTGGAATATTTGTCAACATGGCGATTTACATGAGTTTGCGCACTACATTAGACAGCGGGCATTATTCAATTACACGATCATGCAAGATGAGACAATAGGCGGTAGTATTTGCAGGTACATTTTCTTTACAGTCAAATTCTATTCGCACATCCACGGTGGCGCTCTTGACAGACTCGTTTTGTCGCGAACAATCGATGACAACAAAAGGTCCATCCGTCAGGAATGTATACACGCTGCAAAACGTATCACTGGAATTGCTTCCGTAATAAGTTTTACGAAAACGCGCGTACATATCAAAAAGAAGGCCGTATCGATTTTTAGTAAAATCTAGGTTCAAGTCATCGTACGGATAAAATTCAGAGATAAAGCTTGACATTGGTCAAATTACAGTCATCGAATAGGTTAACATTTTGAGACATGATATTCTTGCGGCCGGTTTGCAGTGCAAAAATAACGTATCGCGGCTTCTCTAGCTGAGCCGCAGTCTTGACAGCCCACGAATGCTTGGTCGTACTCTGCAAGAGAGGATACTCGTACAGATCCCACGAACGAAAACTAACACTAACAAGGGGAGGACCAGGTAGTGCCCTCACCGATTTAAATAAATTTTTAATATGTTGTAAAGTTAGCCCCCCACTAAATAATAGTAAAGTGGCACGATGCAATACTCAAGCATTCGCAAGATATTTGCATCGAAAGTTTTCGTGCACCGTATCTACCGAGCACGCAAGCGAGTTTCACGACTAGTTCGTGTGGCGCAGTGGATAAGGCGACGCGTTAGAACGCTGCAGGTTACGCGTTCGAGTCTTGCTTGTTCCAAATTTTTTTTTCATTTTTTAATTTAAAAAAATATACATTTGACAATAAGTAAAGTAAAAAATTATTATTTTATTATTAAATTTATTTCGCTATTAATTTAAATTTTATTTTTTATATTCACATACTTTCACGGCTGCAATCATGTGAATAATATCGATTCCCACAATTTAAAAACTCCACAATTATTTAAAAAATCTGTTTTATTTTTTATTCGGAATTCTCTTCGAAAACTTCTCCTGATGTACATATTTTAGGATGATAGTCATCATAAAAACATTTAAAACACAATTTCGATTTACACCAAGCACATTGAATAAAACATACATTTTAATTGACAAGAACACGGTTTTTTTAAATTCGTTAAAGGGAAGCAAACGTCATCGACATTTAAAAAGATAGATCTATCAGTAATTAATTTTGATGCAAACCAAGCGTACTTTAACATTGGAGCAAAAACAGGAGCGCTTAATTGATGCAATATCAAAGAATGTATTTTTATCGCATCCTCCCGAGTAGCTATTTCGCGTTGTTGCTTAAGTAAAGTAGGAGCGTTTTGCAATCTTTTAATTATATTTTTCACTTGACGATAAAAATATACGTCACATGGCTAGCAAAGTGGAGTACACTTGGGTGGAATAACTTTAATTGTGCAAGACGCTTTTCCGTTTTCTTCTTCAAATATCTCATCATATAATGCCAAATCTGTTTGACCTCCCCACGAATCAATAATTAACAAAAACTTTTCCTTTTTTACATAAGGAGAAAGACATGTTTTCAAAAATTCTATATATAATTCTTTCGTAAGTTTGCCAGATTTCGAACAAGTTACTTTAACATTTTGAAATTCATCTATTAATTTATCAATTTTTTTTTTAATAATAGGACCGAATTTACTCGTCGTTTCCTGCATACATAAAAAAACAAAAGGCAGCATTTTCCCGGACGCAGTTAACGCATATTGTGCGGTATAAGAATGTGTTAAAGTATTTAAGCTTTTCTTTTTTACTAATACAGTTTTCGATCCTTGCGCTGTGAGAGTCCTATTATACACTATTTGACAGCCTGTCTGATCAGTATTTATAACAAAATCTAAATCAAAATCGGGAATAATCGCTTTTGTTTGTATTTGAAAACGTTCCGCTGCCTCTAGCGTTTCCTCTAAAGTTGCATGATCTCTGTTGCTTACAAATTTTGTGATCTTCCTTTGTTTTATTCGATATTTACTTTTAAATCTTTTCACCCAAGTACTGCTAGCAGAAAAACTAAAATTGGTAGATAAATATGGGAAAGCTGCAGCCATCGCCCATTGTTGTAAAGTTCTCGTTGTTACCTTGAAATAATCGATGTATTGAAGCGTGTTATTCAAACTCTAATTTTTGAAATCGATTTCTATAATTTTTTGTATAATATGTATGTCTGTATATATGTGTATTTTGTATAATATGTATGTATGTATGTTTGTAATATTTTGTATATATGTATTTTACCTGCTCGAGACATTCTCTTGCTTCTTTAAAATGTGCTAAAGTCTCCATTTCTATATGCTTCCATTTATCAATCATTGTTCCTCCTCGTGTTATGTCCTGTTTCCATTGCTTTAATCTTTTTTTATCTTTTAAACGGGAGCAGCCTTGTTTTTGCAAAATTTTTAGTGACCATTTCGGATGCGCTTCTGCTAATGCAACCGCTCTCTCTTTGTATGACAATGAAATATAATCGGGTTTTTCTCCAAATTGATATTCATCGTAATAAGGACTGTCGCTAGGTTCATCTTTGCACTATTAGCAAAAATATTACTCTTATATATATTTACTTAAAAAACAAAAAGATTGACAAAAAATTCAAAATATACCTCGTCATACTCTCCTTCACTGTCAGTTTCTTCAAAAGTTTTAAGTTCTTCATCTATTATTAATTTTCTCTCTCCCAGCATGCTTACAATTTCCTTAAAAATTTCCTCACCCATCGCGATGGAAGCGGATGATACTTTTTCAGATGGTGCATTTGTAATGAGATCTTCGGATTCGAGTAAACTCTGACAATATTTCAGAGCATTTGTAAGATCGTTCTTCATTTCTTCTTTCCTTTGTTCAAGAGATTCTATTTCTAATAATTCGGATGGATTGGGAGTTTCCTCCGCACTACCGCTTGCTTCTTCCATTGTTCCAAAATAATCTCCGCACTCACAATACACAACACGTTATAACTGCTGCTTGACTGACAATAAAGTGAGTCAAACGGTCAAGTTTAAAGTAAATAATATTTTTGCTAATAGTGCAAAGATGAACCTAGCGAAAGCCCTGATTATTCCTGCGCTCCTGTTTTTGTTCCAATGTTAAAGTACGCTTGGTTTGCATCAAAATTAATTACTGATGGATCTATCTTTTTAAATGTCGATGACGTTTGCTTCCCTTTAACGAATTTAAAAAAACCGTGTTCTTGTCAATTAAAAGATGTATGTTTTA
Organism: Temnothorax unifasciatus; assembly: GCA_030770225.1. Lineage (NCBI taxonomy): Eukaryota > Metazoa > Arthropoda > Insecta > Hymenoptera > Formicidae > Temnothorax > Temnothorax unifasciatus. The sequence continues at coordinate 42,807 of JASTWK010000714.1, read as the reverse complement.
TTCAATGTGCTTGGTGTAAATCGAAATTGTGTTTTAAATGTTTTTATGATGACTATCATCCTAAAATATGTACATCAGGAGAGGATTTCGAAGAGAATTCCGAATAAAAAATAAAACAGATTTTTAAAATAATTGTGGAGTTTTTAAATTGTGGGAATCGATATTATTCACATGATTGCAGCCGTGAAAGTATGTGAATATAAAAAATAAAATTTAAATTAATAGCGAAATAAATTTAATAATAAAATAATAATTTTTTACTTTACTTATTGTCAAATGTATATTTTTTTAAATTAAAAAATGAAAAAAAAAATTTGGAACAAGCAAGACTCGAACGCGTAACCTGCAGCGTTCTAACGCGTCGCCTTATCCACTGCGCCACACGAACTAGTTGTGAAACTCGCTTGTGTGCTCGGTAGATACGGTGCACGAAAACTTTCGATGCAAATATCTTGCGAATGCTTGAGTATTGCATCGTGCCACTTTACTATACACAATGTAAAGATTTTTCAAAGTAGTGCAACAATTATTTTTTGAGGCAATATATATGTTCTCTTTGTAATTGGCGCTGTAATTTACAGAGATATCATTTCTTTTTTGTAATTGTAATAGATCACTTAAAGCGCGACTCTTTTTTTATAAGGTAACATAATTTTGTGATGTGTATCACTTCGGTTATAATTTTTTGGAAATAAAGATACTAGTGCTTAGATTTTTTCGAGATTTTTCGAAATACAAAGATTACGACCACTTGTTACTTAGGTTTTTTTGAGGTCTAATACTACCACTTTCTTTTTTTTCGAGGTAACAACATATACACTACTATGCGTGTACTTGGCGCCTTTTTTTACCTTTTTTTAAAGAAAGGTAATTTTGTACGGATATCACGCCTTTTTGTAGTATTACGCATTTTATAAACAGTATGTACAGGGTAAAGCTATTTGGAGGTATAATACTACCACTTTGTTTTTTTCGAGGTAACAACATAATACATATACACTACTATGCGTGTACTTGGCGCCTTTTTTTACCTTTTTTTTAAAAAAGGTAATTTTGTACAGATATCACGCCTTTTTGTAGTGTTACGCATCTTAATCTTATAACCAATATATCTATAATCTTATAAACAGTATGTACAAGGTGTGTGAAGCTAAAGGTGTTACGGACTATTATTTCTAAAGAAAACAATTTAATATTTTGCTTAGTTTTTTAAAAATAATAATCTGTAACCCTTTTAGTTGTACACCTTGTATATATTTTCCAATTTTAACATAAAACATAATCGCAATATAGTAAAAAGTCACAGCATAGTGTGAAAGTAAAATTGACTAAATCGCGTACTTCCGATATAGTTATGCAATCTATTTATCAAATCTCTCACTCGTACAGCATATAAAAGAACGTGATTTCGGTCATATGTTTTACTACTGTTCTCTCTGTGGTGAATCTTCTTATTTTCCTTAAAAAATCAGCACCACTTTTACGTATCATGATGATTTAATTGTCATAAATTTAATGTATATTACATGTAATAGATCTGAATTACGATTACCATTGAAATTAATGTATCTTTGAATACGTTATTGTAAATATTAGCGGAACGAATTAGTTTCATGAAGAAATGCCGTATTTACAGGTTCGATGTTAACAAAGGAAAGCGTGCGACGTGCGTAATACTCAAAGATTCTGTGCTATCTTTTCCTATACTGCTCAATCTTGTATGAAACGTTGATGAAGTCACATATGTAAACACATAGATAATTCATTAATATTTTACAATCATCCTTGAGCAGTTAAATAGGGAAAGACACAGTACTTATGGAAAACAAGATTTTTATAAAGAGTATGACAGATTCATGTTACCTCTTTCCTTTGATATTTCTTTATGAGCTATATTGCACAAGAATATGCTTAAATCAAGATTTTGTGATGTATTATCCGTAATTATCCATCATAATTTTTTTATATAATTATCTTTGCTATTTTAAGTTTATTTTTGTATCTGAATATCTGTTTAAAGAACAAGAGATGAGAATATGAAAACTTTTACAACTGCCTGCTATGTTATTGTTTAAATCAATCAATGTATATTACTGTCCAATTAGATTGTAAATATATAACTAAAATATTGATTAATCTGATTGATTTTAATATATCACACCTATAACACTGCGCAATATCAACGTTAAATAAAAATTCAACCTAATAACTAAATTGCAAAGTTTACTTCTACAATCGTAAATAAATAGACATTGCGTCCTTCAGAAATATTACGACATCCATATAATCAACGTTTCTACATCAACATATTAATTCTATCGCATCTCTGCAGTTTCATAGTAGGAAGTCACTTAGCATTATTCATTAATATTACCGCTATTTTGTTCACTATAAAACTATTTAAAAGTTCTATTCTGTGTATCGGATAACGTTATCAAAGAGCAAATTATACAATGATTAAGCAGTCTTAAACAAATTGGCGCGATGTATATCTGTACAGGAATCTGAGGAACTGCGAGTCGCAGACGCCGATATAAATCATACTTTCAATCTCTTCCATCAACTTTAGTATTTGATCTAATATATATTTTTGAATGATCGGGTTTGTTAGATTGGGCACGTATTACTGAATTTTTCGACACGTGCAATTATTTGAACACGTCTTCCAACGAGATTTTATTTTTCCGATATTCCTCCGACATAATTGTATATATTTTCACCATCATTAACCTCAGTGCTGATTCAATATCTAGAAGGCTCTTCACATATGTCCACAATGCATCTTGCCAAGACGATGCTATCTGTCGCAAAGACTTGCGTATATGGCACGATATAATACACCTGCACGGAAAATATTTCTCTATATTTATTTACATACAACAAACAGTTAAGTCTATAGGCACGAGGAAAAAGCGGGCCTCTGTTCACATTTAACGTTCACAATGATGATATTTGTGTTATGCACGATGCTTCTGTCGAAATCGAGGAATCACATGCCGGAAAAGTTTTACTTAGGCATTTATCATTAAAAGAATACTTTGTATAATTCTCTTTCATGTTATTTTTTAATTTTTTCTTATTAGATCATGATACAAGATGAACAAACACATTTTTCCAGTGAGTAGATGGGAACCTTTTGATCCAACGAAAAGTTACGACAAGTATACAGTGTCGGATAAAAATAGAAAGAAAGATACAATTTGATAAACTTAGATTCAACGAATTATCCAATTTCTTTTAAAGGCTCTCAATCTTGATGACGCTATCGTCAAAGATCGGTTCACCTCCAATGTTTAAGATAGTTGCCATTTCGTACGACGAAACCCAATGATTTCAAAAATTCAACGTTCGACGCAGTGAGTTTCTTCTTTAGCGATCGGATTGTCTCTCTAACTTTGTTACTCGTCTGTCGCACCTTCTCCACTTCGTTCAGTATGAGCATCTCACGGTTTACTACAGTCGTCGTCTTCGCACATGCAGTCTAACGGTGATCTCTTCTCCGCGAAAATCAATCAATCGACCGTCCTGGTCCACGACGCGAATCGTTAGATCAGTAATGCTCCGCACGATGATCGGAAGGTAAATGATATGTGCCGGCGTTTCCGATATCTTATATCTTATAGGTGGCACATTCGGTGAAAACTCGTGTATCGTGTGCACGTACTTGTCGTTGCAGTACGCGCCCGCGGTCACGTTACACTCTATGCGAATGATGTTTACATTGATGATATTTATCGGCACGTCCGATTCGTACCATTGTCGCGGCTCCAACACGCGATTCGCTGAAAATCCTAGCAGCGATCCAATGTTGTTCGGTTTGGCGAAAACCCGATAAGCACATTTGATTTCGCTCTTCATCGTATTGTTGTTGGCTCGAATAAATAATCAATGGATATTCGTCATCTTCGCCGATATGTTTCTTTCTCGCAATATTATTATTATTGGATTGGTCCAATTGTAAAATTGATTGCTTCAAATACGTGTGTATATCACGCAGTTTGTATGATCCTTCGGGAACGGTAATCTCCTTGTCGTCAAAGTAGAATTTATTGTTCGAAGAATTTACATTCGGTATCGTGTAATAGGTTCCGAAATCTGTCAGACCGAGCTCATAATCGCCATCGCTCAAATCCACGGTGGGAAAGTAGCTTACCGCGAGAATGCTACTCTTGCCGGTGAGAGTAAATGTCAGTGACATGTTTGAACGAATACTGAGTTCAAACAATGCAACGGCAGTCTTTAAATTGATCGTCAACCGTCTGTAGAAAGCGCAGACACAGTTGTCCACAATTGCTCTGATCGTATCGTTGATAAGGCGTGCGATTGTACTCGATTTGCGTCATGTTGTTCTTTAGACATTCTTTAGACTTAGAACACCAATTCTCTCGGCGGTTGAAGATTGCCATAACTATCGAAATATATGGCTCGATCACCCCTCTTTGCGTATGCCATCCAGTGAGTACCCGGTCCCTCAGCGTTATCCAAATTCACGATGCCACTCTCGTTTCGACGCACTCCATCCATCGGTAAGGTAGTACGCATAAAAATACCTCTAAAATATGGAATGTGCATACGCTTTGCAAGTTGTTGCAGTTGTATGTTGGTAGTTACACCTTTCGAAATTTTTAACGTTTCCTTGACATTTTTTTTTTTTTTTTTTTTTTTACTTGAGACTCCACGCCCGCGTTTGTACGGAGCGAGATAAAGTCCGTGACCTTCCATGGCGCGATTGTGACGTTTCAGTTCTTCCAGCTGACGCCGCGCGACTTTGTTATCGTTCACGGTCTTCGCGACTCCCGCCGCTCCGCCGACCAACGAACCGAGAACTCCCAACAACGGTAGAATCGGCAAGATACCACCACGTTTAGCCGCCGGAAGTATTCGTTTTTTCGAATTCATTCTCTTCTTCTTCGTCTTCGTCTTCGTCTTCATTTTCAAACCCATTCCGAGCTTCCGCTTAGCCTTCATGGCCGCCCAGACGGCTGTAGCTGCAGCTTTCTCGCAGAGAGTCGAGTCTTTCGCGACGACACGTCCTAGCGCTCTCTCGGCGAGTATCTTGTCCGCCGCGTGTCTCTCGGTGAGATCGTTGCTGCGAGAATAAGCTATGTCGTGTTCGCGACACGCTGAGTCCAATGGGTTAATACCTTGATCACCTCTTGCTAATCGTTTTTTTAAATGAGTGCCCGGACCACAAAATTGATAGCCGGGGATATGCAATTCGATCAGAAGTGCGTTAATCGCGCGATTTAATAAGCCTTTGCCTATTTTCGTTGGCATTCGCCGCAATCCTTTATCAATGGCGCGGGACCGTCGATGTGCGTTTGCTGCCACGGTTGATTGTAATGCTCGTAACAGCGACGATATGTCTGAACCTCTGAATCTGTCTGTATATGTTCCGGAAGCTTTTCCCACACGTAGTGGACGTGATCACCGCACATTCGCAGCAGAACAGGTTTCGGCACAAATTGTAGCTGTTCGACGCTCAAATCGCGGATATCGGAAGGTCTCGACAGCAGGACGAACATCTTGTTACTGAGCGATTCGCGGTTTCGCGCACCTATAAATAGGCGTCCGGTCGGAATCTCCAGTCAACAGTCTGAAAAATGAGATTTGTGCGACAACCGTTGGCGATTCGCGTGACGAATTGCGACGACAGATTACGATTGATGGGGAGCAGCAACGCGGATAAGCGCAGGCACGTTGCGATGCTACCGACTACTATACGCGCGATCATTTGCGGCCCCTCGAATTGCGGTAAAACCAACGTTCTGATAAGCTTGCTGGAAAGTCCGCACGGTGTACGTTTCGAAAACGTGTATGTGTACTCGAAATCGTTGCAGCAACCGAAATATCAATACTTGGAGAATGTATTAACGTCGATAGACGAGATTGGCTACTTTACGTTTTCCAACAACAGTGACGTCATTCCGCTGAGCAATGCGCGTCCAAACTCAATCTTCGTCTTCGATGACGTGGCGTGTGATAAGCAAAATGCTGTGAGAGAGTACTTCTCAATGGGTAGGCACTCGAGCGTCGACTGCTTCTATCTCTGTCAAACGTATGCGAGAATACCTAAACATCTGATACGTGACAACGTGAACCTACTGATCCTGTTCAAACAGGATGGTACCAATCTGAAACACGTATACAACGATCACGTAAATACCGACATGTCGTACGATGAATTTTGTGCGTTGTGTCACGATTGTTGGCAACGCAAGTATGGTTTCGTAGTGATAGACAAGGACAGCGCGCTTTCGAACGGCCGATACAGAAAAGAATTTAACATGTTCGCGATACCGCAAAAGCGGTCAGTCGTTGTTGATACCTCGTCGAGTTAAAACGTGAGATTAACAATCCGATTTTTTCCCGCGATGGCCATGATCGACAGGAGCGAGAATATTCGCAAGCGCGAGAAGATCGCAAAGGAGATTGCGAAAACGAGTGATTCAATTCGTAAGAAACTTCGCGCTTTGAAGACCGGTAAGATCGTGAAGGACATTGAGTTGGATGCACACTTTAAGCCTCTCATCGGGCCATTGCAAAAGATCGCAGTCAACTCGATCTCGGTAAAGAAAGAGGAGCCGACGAAGAGCAACGCTGACGCGAGGATTGAAACGTTACCCTTTCAGCAGCGCGAGAAGGAGGAGGAGGAGGAGGAGGAGGAGGAGGAGGAGGAGGATAAGGAGGATTGGGAGGATGCGACGTCGAAGAGAAAGAAGGAACGATTAGACTCATGGTTGGATCTATCATCGTCGACACCGCATACATCTAATCAATCGATAGTACTACCGATAACTTCTACACCGTCCGCGGCGACGCAAACCGACGTGGAAAAAAGAATTCCCGAATTCCTCTCAAGCATGGATGTTTTTGAAACCACGGATGACTCGATCGGGACAACCGTTTGAAAGCACTTGCAAACGTCGATGGGTCGAGAATTTTTTGTAGAAACGTTGCAAAGTCGCTTGGGTCCACTAAGCCGATTGTACATCGCAGACGTTTTGGGCGCCGATGTAGAGACAGACAACGTGTACGGCCCATATCTCGGCAAGAATGATTTGATGCTCGGTAATAAACGTTTTGACGTGGACAAAGCGGATAATATAATTATTGGCGATGTACAATACGCCGGCACACCCGGTATTTACGAGTTGATCTTCAAGAGAATACCCAATAAACAGATTTACACGGAGGATGATAGGCGAAAGTACAAAGACATACTGTTGAAAACGAGTGCTCATAAATATAAGCACGATCCTAACGGGCGAGTAATGGGCAACAAGGGATACAAGTATCTATGTGTAATTTCGCACCGTTGATATCGACCGAATCCAAGAAGAAAAAATCCGGAAAGGGATTATGCTTGCCTCGCGCGATGACGCTAACCGACAATAAAATCGACTACGTACACTGAGACGACCCCAACGAGCTGGTGGATCGTCTCCGATTGCTCGACGCTTCGCGCCAAGCGGGTCACAACGGTCACGACAATGAGATCCTATCGATTATCGAGGAACTTCGCGAGGCTGGGCTTATTATAAATTAAACCATGCGTCGGTGGAACATTCAATCACCATTGAAATGCCGATCAACAAGTTTGGCATATCGCTCGGACGGGGCGAGACACAATCAAACTATCAATGCAATGGATTAGTCAGAAATTACGTGCGGGATAACGCTCTTTGTATGGTTGCCGCTAACTTTGATGCAAAGTCGCGCAAGATTCGACGCGTGGCGCAACCGCAAGCTGATGATGATGCGGTTAACAAACTATACGTGGATCAGTGCTTTAAAATGTTGAGCAATCGACAGAAAGAGTCAGACGAGAAGCTGGCTGCGTTCGAGAAGGATCTGCAAGCGTTACGGATTGCGATACACGAGCTTCGGCATTTGATCACCGCTGAGTCAAAAACGAACAACAACAACAACAATGGATAGCAACAAATGGAACGGCTATAAACGATTAATGGACGGCGATGAACGGCAACGACGAACGGTTCAGGAATGGCTCAGGAATAGCTATCAAGCGGCTAACGAACGACTTAGAAACAGCTATGAACAGCTAGCGAATGGCTATGAACGGCTATCAAATGGCTATAAACGGCTAGTGGACAAAGAACGGCAGGCAGACAAAGAACGACTATTGAAGGACAATGAACGAAAATAAATGGCTATTGAATTATTAAAAAAAAAGTTTGAGATATAAATCATAATATAATTTCTTTGTGCATATTATTACGCACCGCTAAAAACATGACATCCGATGGATGTAAAAATATCGAGAAGCAACGACTCGTCGAAGAACTGCATGCTCCGGCGAGAAGAAATTTTCCACGAAGACACGTCATAGTTCGGGGATACGATGACCTGTGGCAGGCTGACATTGTCGAAATGCGCCCATACTCACGTTTCAACAAAGGTTACCATTATATACTCACCGTCATCGATGTGTTGAGCAAGTATGCGTGGGCTGTACCGCTCAAGAGTAAAGGTGGAAGCGAGACGACTGAAGTTATCGCTAAGATAATTCGAAAGAGCGGGAGATGTCCAAAAAACTTACAAACCGATATGGGAAAGGAATTTTACAACACCGACGTGCAACGTCTCCTGAGGAAACACAACATCAATCATTATTCCACATATTCAGTGTTGAAGGCGTCGGTCGCCGAGCGATTCAATCGCACGTTAAAGAATAACATGTGGAAGATGTTTACGTTCAACGGAACTTACAAGTGGGTCGACGAGCTACAGCGTCTCGTCGCGGAGTATAACGCACGCAAGCATCGAACGATTGGCATGCAGCCCATCGACGTTACTCCTGCAATCGCTAAAAGACTCTTAACCACGGTTGTTCGGAAATAATTGCAATCCGTCGCGATCCCGGATCAATATCGTGCCCGTAACGCCATCCGGCAGTCGCCGTCATAACGAAAGGGATTTCGCGCCGCTCCCCCCGTCAACCCTGACCACGAAGCGTCGCCCGGCGCGTATCGATCCTGTGTCGCGATCCCAAGATCCACCGCTGATTGGTCGATACGCGTCGCGCGCCCGAAAGCTCCCGAAACGGGACCGCGAGTGCTCCGGTCCCCTCAGTAGTAGTAGAAACGAATACTCCGGTTCACGAGGTCGCATACCGCCGTGCATCCGTCTAATTACTCCGTTTCACGCGGTCACATATTCACCGTCGTGCACACGGATCTGATTGCTCTCGCAGAGCCCGCTAAATTGTCGCGCCGTCGTGCGTCTGCTCCGATTCACCCTCGCCACCGTGAGCGGTGAACATACGCGAGTCAGTGCGTGTACCGTGCCTCGCCATTGTGCTCGATAGCTCATCGTGCCGCGAACGAGATACCGTCTCGCGTCTTGTGCGTTACGAACACAAGCGCAACGGCTGGATAAACGCTCAATGCGTTTCAACGCGCAATCTCCGAATTTGCGCTACTTAACTGCCTACGGCTCCGTGCCCAGCAAAGTTACAAGTGTCACGTGATCACCGCGCCGCATCACGTGCTCGCAGAGTGTCGCGCTTACATATACGAGTGCGTTCACCGTTACTGTACATATTGAACATTAAACTATTTGTGCATCACCTCTCACATATCAAGTTTCTTTCCACCCGCACGCCTGATCCCTGTCGGGGTCGAACACAGCCCCTGGCGAACCGGAGTTACGCCCGGATTCAAATATTCGCCCAAACAACGGTGTACAGCGCGATCAAGATCGCAGGTTTGACAAAGTTCAAAGTAGGCGATCGGGTACGCGTTAGCAAGCACAAGACAATTTTCGAGAAGGGTTACACGCCAAATTGGAGCACCGAGGTGTTTAAGATCGTTAAAGTGCAACACACTAATCCTGCAACCTATCTGCTGGAGGACTATCGCGGAAAATCTATCGCTGGAGCGTTCTACGAGCATGAGTTCTACTTCGCATCGCGCGGCGAATCTTTTTTACTTTCAATTCGTGCGATTTGAGCCACCAACGACTGTTGGTCGCTGATTGATAATCGAGGCCGTTTATTTCCGCTTTGTTCTTCCAACACTTCGAGATATTGATTGCATCGCCGCTCCCATGCACTAAATTCTTCGATCGAATTCAGTTGATCGGCTTGCTCCAACAACTCTTGCTCCATATTTTCGTTTCCTTCGATCCAAAGATTCTAAAGACTGCTCGCTCGCTCGCTTGCTTGAGAATACTATGATTTTAACACTATTTTCCGTCGTTTTTATACTTTCCTTCTATCGCTTTTTCCCTTTTTTAAATCATTTCTTCTTCTTCTACTTTTACGTCACAGAGACGTGACATTCTTTAGGCCCTTTGGGTTTCAATAAACAAATAAGCTATACGCTTATTAGTAAAAAAATTTCATCTGAATGGTAACATAACCCGACCATGTCCCGACACATGGTTCATCATCAAAGGATGAGACAATTGTAGGTCATAAATTATAGCTACCTGCTATCGGTGCTCAATTCTAAAACATTTGTATAACTCTTTCATAAATAATTTTCGGCCGGATGTACCTCCACACAAAAAAACAAGGAATTTGTTCGTCCCTGTTTTTTTTACCATCATTTTAAGAAATATCCCCACCAATCAAAGTATATCTACACATCTGGTGAAGCAAATCTCAAAATCTCAGGTACTTGCACTCGTGCGTTCACCCATAAAAGAGTTTGACTGTTTCTATCTTTACTCCCTCCCTCCCCACTTGAGCAGCTACGGGGACGGATGCCCCGACACGTAGCTCGTCAAAGGATTAGACAATTGTAGGTCATAAATTATGCCTGCCATTCTATAACATTTGTGTAAAAAAAAAACTCTTCGATACAAAATTTCTTTGAAAGGCAGACATACTCAGCTATGTATGTAATATAATATCCTATGACTATTACCTGCCATGACTACTATCTCATATCAAAAAAGACTAAATTTTAATCACTCTAGAGAACAGGAGATTAATTTTTGACCTAATATAATTTTTTTAAATATTAAACAATTTTATCGATAGTTTTGACCTATTAAAAAAATATTTATTTAAATATTCCAATCAGGGACCTAAGATAATCACCCTTCTTTTATGTTAAAATATCATCGTACTTTATATGGCGTAAACTCATGTTTGAATAGGATGATCATCTCGGCAAATAATTATACCAACTTAGTTGATTTCTTCGGTGGCAATGTGTCCACATTTAAGCGGAAACTCATTTGTTTACTCTCTTAACATTACTTATTGTTTTCTGATTGTATTTTTATCTATTTTGTTTAATTTTATAAACTACATTCTCTTGTGTACTAAAGGGTTTTCTCTGTAAATAACGATTATTATTATTATTATAATATATGTATGTATAATACTAATGGAAGGAATATTAATCACACATTTTTGTATTTTATATTTCAAATATTTATTCATTATATAATTTTTACAAAAGTTTACCATTTATTATTTCCCTAAACGTTTTCTCTCTAAAGTACGGCATGTCGTCCTGCGTGAACGTTATCTCCCTGTTTGCACAGACGTACTCGGCGAACATGCAAGAGAATACACCACAATCGCTACCATTCGTCTGTTGCGGAATGTTCTTGGCGGAATAAAATTTCCAATCACTCATATCATAAGGTTCTTTCTTTTTGTCAAGACTCTCATCTTGTAAATATAGTTTTAGTGCAGTCAGACATTTCGGATTATCACTACCCATACTGTCGTAATAAATAATCGTTTTATCGCGGAAATCTACTATTGATATGCACCAGTGAACGTTTAGATGGATCGGTATTAGAATAAGATCCTGCTCAAATATGTCTACCTTCCTGGTCCATCGCTTCAGAGACGAGTGGCCACCCGACAGAAGTTTCGAATAAAAAAACGTGTTCATCGCATGTACTTTTGGATACTTGTTTGAAGATGTGCTTCTGGCGATCAGCAGATTCATGTATGAATTAACCACTTCGTCGTTCAGCCAATTTGAGTCAGCCAGCGTGTTGAGATCCTTCCGCGCGAGCCTCGGATTGCAACTTTCCACCGCCTCCATATTGTGGAAACCCTTGACATAAAATTATTATGTTACAAAATTATATTGCAAAATTATGTCGCATCACACTCCATTACTTTAAATATTAATTTACACAATTACCTTGATGGACTGACAGCATTGCTGCTCCCACACACTGTATTTCTCCTGCGCAATATATTGTTCCCATGCAGCGAATTCTTCTATTGCACTCAGTTGCTCCAACTCATGCTCCATATTTTTGAAGATCCTGCTTGCTCGCTTGCTTGAGAATACCATTTTTAACACTCCTTTCCATCGTTTTATACTTTTCTTCCACCACTTTTTCACTTTTTCCCTTTTCTTAATCATTTCTTCCTTTTCTACTTTTACGTCACAGAGACGTGACTTTCCTTAGACCCTTTGGATACCAGCTGTAAGCTATTTGCTTATTAGTAAAAAAATTTCATCTGAATGGTAACATAACCCGACACATGGCTCATCAAAAGGTGAGACAATTGTAGGTCATAAATTATAGCTACCTGCCATCGACGCTCAATTCTATAACATTTGTATAACTTTTTCATAAATAATTTTCGGCCGGGTGTACCTCTACGAAAAAAAAACAAGGAATTTGTTTGTCCCTGTTTTTTACCATCATTTTAAGAAATATCCCCACCAATCAAAGTATATCTACACATCAGGTGAAGCAAATCTAAAAAATCTTGGATACTTGCTCTCGTGCATTCGTGCGTAAAGGTCTCGTGTTGCATGTTAGTCCGGTCAACTTAGCCCAAAAAATAGGGGTAAGGTTACAATAATTCCGATACAGCTGAAAATTCATACGAATGTTCGGAACACCATTATAAATGAACTGTGAAAAGTCCCCATACATCCCGTGCCTGGAAAAAATTTTATTCAAGGTCAAAGGTGGCAAAAATGGATTTTTCGTGTTTTTCAGCCGAATGGTAAGTTTTATCATAAAAATAGCTTAGACAATAATTGTAGATCGTGCAATTATCTATAATAATTGTCTCTATACTTTTTTCTGTAAGAGTCACCGTTTCCGAGATATAATCTGTCACGGCTTTTTCACTCCCGGACCGCTCCGGGACGTGTGCCGGATCAAAAGGAGGAGGAGAGGAAGGTGTTAGGCCTCTCCGGAGATTCCCTCGCACATCGGGAGTTTCGCGAATCGAGAAATACCGTTGGGCGCCAGACGCGGCAATGCGCGTCCACGAAAACCGCGAAAAATTCCAAAGAGACGCAAGACACAAGTACTTCGATGTGCGGGGAATTGGCCAGCTCGACCTAACGAGAGTATGGGCGGGGTTGATAGGAGGGCAAGGCGATGTTCGGCGGGGTGACGCGAAAGCACGAACTCAGAGCATTTGAATTAAATTAACAACGTTTATTCTGTCTACGGTCGTCATTAAGCCGCAATCAAGTAAAAGGGGTAACAACGGGGACGCCAGAAAGAAAATTAAACCGCTAGTAGCGTGGGCGTCAAGATAACAGAAAATTCGTAAGCTTCCAATCAGGGGACAGTAATAATAATCAAACTTATCGCTAACGGGGCTGGTCGACTACAGGCACAGCCTAATAGGAAAAACCGGAGCAAACGTGAAACATTAATGTCATTAAAAACCGGAGTAGCGCGAAATCATAGTAGAATGAACGCGAAGGAACGCGAGATCGCCGGAGGTCACGCCCGGAGCGCGTGAATGCCACGTCTCGAGCCGTGCCGGAGTTCCGTCGCCAGATAATCCCGAATGCTAACGCGAGTATCTTAGCCTAACGCAAATATCTTAATCTAACGCAACTCTTAATCTAACGCAAGTCTTAATCTAACGCGAATCTTAATCTAACGCAAGTCTTAATCTAACGCGAATCTGAATCTAACGCGAATGTTAATCCGACGCACACGGTATCGTGACGCACAAGACCGTAGCTAACGCGAAAGTACGGATTTTCCGCGAGCAACCCCGCGAGAAACATTAACGAATGCGAACGTACGCAATTGTACCGCGAATCCCACGGGACCCATAGTAGTTCGACGCAAATCATACGTGACGCACTAAATCTACCGCAAACGAAAGTCGAAAGCGAATCACAATCCAACACGAAAGATCCGGGCGCGAGCATCGTCGGACGCGATCACTTCAACGCGAAATTCCTCGACACGCGGAATACGAACATTCTAGACGCGGCCATTACCGCGTGTACGATCTACGTCCCGGCCGGCGAATTACCCCGCCATAATCTATCGCGATCTCCAGGAGCTTTCCGTGACTCTACCGTAATCCCACGGCCGCGATACCATTCCGAGGCCCCTCGCTCTCGATATCAATTGCCTAATTAACTCTTTGTCGGCGCGAGCCGCCGACTACCGAAGGGATTTCGAGCGAGCGCGACCCGGAGGGCGGTATCGTGGCTTTACATTATTCCGAATAATATCGAGGCAACCTCACCGTTGGTCCTCCTCTCTCGCGGCTCCTCGCCGTCACTCCCAGATAGGAACAGGCGTCCAAAATCGTCAGAAGGAATCGAGAATGTGCCGTGAGTAACGCGACAAGTGCAGCGGCTATCGAGGACGATTCACGAGTGCTCCCGAAATTTCGCTCGATCGCGGAATCGATGGCGCGCCCCACCCCGGGCGCACGCCGCCGCTCGACGTTATCGCGCGGACCAATTAGGGGCGAGCCCGCAAGCTCAGCGGCGGATCCTTGCACAGGGCCGACAATCCTGCTCCCGCAGGGCGCTCTAGTTTTCCGCGCGCACGGTACTCTCGCCGGGCTCTTTCCCGGTCGGGCGAGACGCTGACGTCCCCGCGCTTCTCGCTATGTCCGGGAACGGTGGCCATCCGTCCCGGAATCCCTTTTGCAGGTGCGGGGGACAGGCGAAGTTTATTTCGCCCCGGCGTCCCGGGGCCCTGCCTCGATGGGTCCGTCCGTCTCCGTGTTACGTGCCGTGAGCGCTCCCAGTCGCGCTCCCCTGCGCCCGCCGGCCTGCGAGTCGCGTCATGGTCCGTCCGCGTTAATCGATACGTCGCTCGATTCTTCCAGGTTGATTCGGTACTCCTTAATCCGCTCCTCAGGAACTCCGGTCTCCGCTCGGTGAGGCGCCACGCAATTTTACAAAATAACAAAAAAGGAATTAGAATACGAAAACGCAATTACAATTATGCCCCTGGAGATCTCTCGCTCTGACTCGGTAAATCGTCCTCGGGCGCGAATTATCGAAATCCCGCGCCTTGTGACGGCGGCGGGGCGCTGCCACGGTGGAGCGAAACTGCAACGTCACAAATCATTCAAAAAGTTGAAAAAACGTTCTCCAGTGATGTATGTACGCGGCGTACTTATGCATATTATGAAGAACACCGTTTTTTTAACTTTTTAAATGATTATATCTCGGAAACGGTGACTCTTACAGAAAAAAATATAGAGACAATTATTATAGATAATTGCACGATCTACAATTATTGTCTAAGCTATTTTTATGATAAAACTTACCATTCGGCTAAAAAACACGAAAAATCCATTTTTGCCACCTTTGACCTTGAATAAAATTTTTTCCAGGCACGGGATGTATGGGGACTTTTCACAGTTCATTTATAATGGTGTTCCGAACATTCGTATGAATTTTCAGCTGTATCGGAATTATTGTAACCTTGAATGTCTACTTTGACCGGACTATGTGTACTTGGTGCGAAATACTATCGCGTCTTTGATATTTTTGTGTCATCAAGTTCATTTTTATAATATAATACATTAAAATGGGTGATCATTTTGACGACATTGTGGCTGATGGAGAAGAAGAACACGCGCTGCTGGGCGAAGAAGAAGAAGAACACGCGCTGTCAGATGATAGCACGAAAGTGCGGATAGTGACAATGACCGCAGAGAAGTCATTTTTAGAGCCCTGTATCGTCCCGAAATTTTGGCGCGGAATGGGCGCACAAAATATTGCGCCATTTATTTATATTATACAGACGGTTCAGGATCAGGACACAAGGATTGTGCTTTATGCATGAATGAATACGGATGCTGAAGCCAATCCAGTATATGTCGTTCGAAGGCATATAAGTAAAGCATACAACGCAATACGCCATCGTACCTGCGGAAATTGTAGACAGCCGCTGTATACACTATATCCATGCAATATATGTCCTATTTGCACGAAATAGGATATATGTTGCATGGAAACGTGAAGCCTGATGAAATATCAACGTAAGTATTACTTTTTAAAATTATTATTTTTTTTAAATAAACCATTAATCTATTTTATTTTTTCTACAGTTTCGGAAGGCTGGTGGATCATGGGAGGGGTTTTAGTCGGTAGGAGTCTGACATAACCGCTCACCTCACCCCGGGGGTGAGGGTATCCAATGCAGGATTTCCCACCGGAAAAAAGGTACTCGGACCCTCAGGAAAAAAAGGCCCAGCGGACCCAAGTGATCATGCAAGCTTGAAAGAGCCTCTACCTACCTCTATTGTTTGAGTTACGTAAACATCGCTGTCTATTCGAGATTGAAGCAAAAATGTAAATAATGAATAAAATTAAATATTAGTATAAATAGTGGCAAAATTATTTTTTCAATTTATCTCCCTGTTTTCATCTAACATTCGCCTCCTCTATGTTTAAATTATATATGTGTTGCGGTAATGTCTTTTTTTTAATTATATAAAACAATTTATTATAAATTTAAAGAATTAATAAAATTAATAAAATATAGGTAAAAACTTTTATCTAAAATAGAATAATCTCATCACGGTGCGTACGAATTTGTTCGTTCCTGTCTTCCACTATCATTTCCCCACTACGAGGACTCTGTAGTTCACGTAAAATATGGTTTTTTGTTGATTTTTTTGGAATGCAGACCTAGAAAAAAAAGGCCTTCGACGTCATCTCTTCCTGCGTTCAACTCTATAGTTTAAGTCACGTAAATTTTTTTAATAAATAATTATATTAATTAAATTAGGTTATAAAAATTATATTAATTTATAGGTTATAAATAATTAAATTAATTGAGTTAGGTTATGATTAATTATAACCAGTGTTTGCCGTAGATGATTTTAGAATCATCTAGATAAAGATAAGATAAAAATACATAAATTTATCTTAGATAAGATAAAGATAATTTTACTTTTAATTAATCTAGATGTAAGATGATATAATTATCGCAATTTATCTAGATAATTTTTTAGATAATTGTGTGAGACTATTTATAAAAGTTTATAAAAAGTATTACGCAGGTTATAAAAAGGATAAGTATTCGATTTCGCTCGATAAAGCAATAGCTATACAATAAAACGGCCAAATTACGAGCTATTAAAGGGTGATATATTTATTAAAACTTCTTTGATAACGAATGAGTTCGCAATAACAATGTTAACGTTTCGGCCTTACTTGGCCTTCTTCAAAACAAGCATGATACACGCCGAGATGATACACATAAAAGAACAGGCAAACGGCATAAATTTAAACAAGGACACCGAGTTATTGAACGATGCCTATTTTGATGTTTTGAAAGTCTTATCACATATAAAATAATAACAACGACTTCCCGTGCCCTTTCGAAGCGAGCATTGCCTCAGCCGTATGTAGTCTCTCGCGGTGATCACACGTACTGTGAGACGATGGAAAGAGATCCGTATCCTTCGCTGTACCGACTTCTTATGTGAGTGTACTGTTTGACAAATTTTACTTTATCAATTCGCGTCTCTTATCGTTTTTATACTGTTCAGTTACCACTAAGACGGTCGGGTGACATAGAGATTCGCGGATGCAGGGACATCACGTACGTTTGACGTCGTTCTTGCAGCGGAGGAGTCGACCGAGATCATACCTTTGACGAATACCTGAGGTTTTGACTTTTATATATTGCGACGGTTGCGAATTTCCAGTCCCATTATGACTTGATATGCTAAATTCTAAGGAGGGATTAAGTTGAATTATGTTAAATTATGCTGCTTGTTTTGAAGAAGGCCAAGTAAGGCCGAAACGTTAACGTTGTTATTGCGAACTCATTCGTTATCAAAGAAGTTTTAATAAATATATCACCCTTTAATAGCTCGTAATTTGGCCGTTTTATTGTATAGTTATAAAAAGGATATTAAAATTAAAATAATACTCATAATTTTATTAAAAGTTTTTATTTCTTAAAAAGAAAAGTTTTTCAAACGTTGTATCTGACAGACGATTTCGACGTGGCACAAAAATTTGTTGCGCTAGACTAAATAAGCGTTCTACCGGAGCCGACGATGGCAAGGATGTGTTATATTTCAGAAAAATATACTTAATATTTGGAAAATTTATAAGACATTGAAGTTCCTTTGATTTACACTCTAAATATGAAAATGCTTCAATGTTACCACCACAAATAGTTGTTTGCGTATTCTCTTTTTTTTCGATATCACGGAAAAAATCTTCTTCTTCGCTACTAGATGTAGATTTATTTTCAAATGTAGTAACACTCTTGTTATACAAATTATCCACTTCTTTTAAAAATAAGTCTTTACATAGTTCCACGTATTGTTCTGGGATCCAATTTAACTTAAATCGCGGTAATGCAATAGCGGACAGAATAAAAATTCTACTCTCTGCATGATTAAGATAAAAAATGTGCTTAAATCGCCTTTCTAAATTAAACTTTATTCCAGTTGCTAATGGATCACAATATTTTAAATGAATTTTTTCAAAGTCATCAACTTCAATATCTGAATTTTCATCTATGCTGTCTTCACTTTCTTCTTCTACTGTAAATCGAGTTTGATTTGAGTTTTCAAGTTGAGTAACACCAAAGTATCTAAATGTTTTGCCAAAATTTGTGGCATTATCTGTCACTACATGAGTAACTTTAGATACATCAATATTGAATTCAGTTAATATATGATGCATAACCAAAGCAATGTTTTTATATGTGTGATTATAAAGAATTCTTTTACAAGCTAATATGTAGGACTTTCTTTCAAATGTATCTGTTATAAAGTGAGTCGTCATTCCTACATAACTCCTGTTACGACAAGACCAAATATCAGTAGTTAAACAAATATAAACTTGCTTTTCTAATAACTCTTTCAATCTAATTTTTTTTGTTTCATGTAGATTGTTGATCTCAGTGCGTAACATATTTTTTCCAGGAATAAATTTGTTTGGCTCATTGCAGCCTATTAATCCGCAAATTAAATTTCGGAATGACGGTTTATAGATAGTATGTAGAGGACGCATTTCTTCTATAATATAAGTTAAAATTAAATCGTGAACCTACAACAAAGAAAATAATGTCTTCTTATTATTGAAATATTGATATTTAAAATTATTTCTTTTTAAACATGTTAAATAATATCATAGTAGTGATTTTCTATTAATTAAACAATATTTACATGTTTTGCTGTAATGGGTAATTTTTTCTTTTGTAACACTGTTACAATATTTTGTTGCGTGTCTGTTTTGATTGTTTTTTTGTTAGCCAATCTTTTCAACTTAATTTTTTCTATTAAATAAGGATGTAGTCTCTGAAAGAAGAAAACAGCAAAATAAAAACAATGAAATATTAACAAAATCTATTTAGCCTAGTTTACACCGATCTCTTGATACGCGTATCAAATAGTATATTTAAGCTAATTAGCCAATAATTAAACTAATTTATTAGTTATTTACTATCTAATACGCGTATCAAGTAATTGGTGTAAACTAGGCCTTTATTTAAAGAGAATATGCATAAATATCAAGGTAGCAAGCTAATGTTATTTGGCGTCATTTTGATGTCAAAAACGTCATTTTCTGGGTAAGAAACAAACAAATAAGAAGAAAAAGCTAGCAAAAATATAAATGTCATTTATAACTCACATTATAATGACTAGCAAAGTTTCCTGTAGAAGTTCTTGAGCCACTTATAACTTTGGGACAGTTTGTACATTGTGCTATTATTTTCTGTTCTGTACTTTGCGTTGTCACCTTAAAAAACTCGCCTTGTAATATAAATGGTAACTTAAATGAAGTCGAAGGCGTAGAATCTTCGCTCACGTTATCGTTATCGTCAACGACAACGTCAATAACGTCATGAATGTCATGATCGACTTCAATAAAATTTGAGGTTACAATTGAAGTTTCTGCTTGCTGCATGTCTTCAGCTATAAGAAAATCAATCATTTATTGCAACATTAAAATTAACTATAATGTGATAGCTTTTACTGAAGTGCGATGAATTTGCCTATGGGTACTTTCTGTTTCACGCATAATGCACATAATGCATCATTTATCTTTGATCCTTGTTATTTATTGAGTGTTAAACAAAGGTAAATGATGCATTATGCGCATCATGCGTGAAACGGAAAGTACCCTGTGTGTTTATGAACAATACTAAAATAAAAGAATATATATCTATTTACCTTCTTTTTCTCGAACAAAATAGTTTTCTATTTTTTGCTTCTTCATGTTTATTAACAATAGTAACTGCTTTACATCTACAGCACACAATAACTATTTTAAACTTTATTACTGCAATCTGCATCAATAACTGATAACTCAACTGCAAATAATTCTTCTTTTTTATTGTTAAACGGTTACTGCCGACTGCCGTTCAAGGCTGCCAGATTGGCGGTTTTCGAGCCACCACAGCCAGTGGTGGGGATGGGCAGAGATGCCAACTTTATGTTTCAGCAGCCAGCTTCGAGCGTCGAGCGGTAGAGTAGAAGAAGATAGACAGATCTGCGATCTGCTGTCTTCGGCTGCGTTCGGGGAGCGCGATATTAGCACTATTTGCTTATTCTATCCTAGTTCTACACTTGATGAGCGATAAAGATAGAATGATGCAATAGCGCTAATAGCGCGCTTTCCGAACGCAGCCTTCTTCTTCTCTCTCGAGCTATGGCTATTGGGCAGTATTGGCTATGCGATTTCGAATCTTGTGAATGCCGATGAGTTGGCGAGGCGACCAGACGACGCGTGACAATGGGTCTGTTCGTGTTGCTTGCACTTTTTGCACTCAGCATCTTCGCTTTTTCTCTCTTCAACGGCCGAATATATATTTATCTCATTTCAAGTGCAAAAATGTTTGGGGATTTCAAGCAACGCGAACAAGCCTATTATATCGGCGCGCGACACTAATTATCGATGTATTTTTCTACATATTAATAAATCTAAAAAATTATTCAATAAAAAATTATTATATTGTTTTGCATGTTAATACAAAATTAAAATTTGAATTAAAATATAAAAATCCACTCTTGGCCAATATGTAAGTTTTTTTTATTTAAAAAGAATCTGTTTATTCAACAATTGCTTCCTCATAGAGGAAGCTTTGTTTTCGTGAATTTCATATATGAACTTTGATTGCGCATAAAGTTGGGTCTAGTCAATTAAATTTAAATGAATTATATATGAAATAGGGGTAGAAGAAACCAACGAAAAGATTGGTTTTTGAGTTTTTTCTGCCAATATTTTCAGATCGTTGTAAAACGTCGAAATATCGCCTAAAAAAAATGTCCGTATGTATGTATGTATGTATGTGCACATTTGATGTTGTGGTTGCTCTAACTTCCGCAAATATTGAAATATCGGGCTGTTTTTTTTTTAATCGATAGAGTATCGTTCAAGGAAGGTTGGTATTGAATTTGGCAATGATCGGTAAAGGGGTTCTTTTTTTAAAAAATTTTGATTTTTTTTTTAAATGTCAGTGGTTGCTT
Organism: Temnothorax unifasciatus; assembly: GCA_030770225.1. Classification (NCBI taxonomy): domain Eukaryota; kingdom Metazoa; phylum Arthropoda; class Insecta; order Hymenoptera; family Formicidae; genus Temnothorax; species Temnothorax unifasciatus. The sequence continues at coordinate 21,122 of JASTWK010000714.1, read as the reverse complement.
TAACTTCCACAAATATTGAAATATTGGGCTGTTTTTTTTTTTTTTAATCAATAGAGTATCATTCAAGGAAGGTTGGTATTGAATTTGGTGATGATCGGTAAAGGGGTTCTTTTTTAAAAAAATTTTGAATTTTTTTTTAAATGTCCGTGGTTGCTTTAACTTCCACAAATATTGAGATATCGGGCTGTTTTTTTTTTTAATCGATAGAGTATCGTTCAAGGAAGGTTGGTATTGAATTTGGTATTGAATATTCTATTAACCTCGTACTGTTAAATAAATGTTACATTTGGGCCGGCGTAACATCCGCAGTTTTTCAGACAACACTTACACATTCACGTTCGCACTTTACGTACTATCTCTTTCTAAGGAGAACAGTCAGAACATCTTAAGTCTCAATAAATAAGACATCAAAAAATGATGTTTTAAGATAATAAAAAAGTGTGCAAGTAGAAACTTGCACATTGCTTCCTCATAGTTCTTAAGTGTGCAAGTAAAAACTTGCACAGTGCTTCCTCATAGTTCTTAAGTGTGCAAGTAGAAACTTGCACAGTGCTTCCTCATAGTTCTTAAGTGTGCAAGTAGAAACTTGCACATTTCTTCCTCATAGTTCTTAAGTGTGCAGGTAGAAACTTGCACATTGCTTCCTCATAGTTCTTAAGTGTGCAAGTAGAAACTTGCACATTGCTTCCTCATAGTTCTTAAGTGTGCAAGTAGAAACTTGCACATTGTTTTTAAGTGTGCAAGTAGAAACCTGTACATTGTTTTAAAGTGTGCAAGTAGAAACTTGCACATTGCTTTCTCATAGTTTTTAAGTGTGCAAGTAGAAACTTGAACATTGCTTCTTTACAGTTTTTAAGTGTGCAAGTAGAAACCTGCACAATGTTTTAAAGTGTGCAAGTAGAAACTTGTTTTAAGTGTGCAAGTAGAAACCTGCACATTGCTTTCTTATGGTTTTGAAGTGTGCAAGTAGAAACCTTCGCTCACAAAGCTTCCTCTATGAGGAAGCCAAAACAAATAAATACTAATAATTATACATCGAATAAAATACAAGCTTCCTCATAGAGGAGCTTTGTGAGCGAAGGTTTCTACTTGCACACTTAAAAACAATGTGCAAGTTTCTACTTGCACACTTAAGAACTATGAGGAAGCAATGTGCAAGTTTCTACTTGTCTCTATTTATAGAATTAATTTCAGCGCAATGATTCGGTTGATTCCGAAATGAGAGTTTCTAACTTACAATTGTTAGAAAAACAATTAAAGATTCAAGACAATCGAGACGCGGCTCATCGCGTGAGGTAGATTGGTGAGTGGGTAAAGGAGGCTGTTTCTTAGTGTGCGTGCCTCCCGTCCCGTCACGTCGCCCGCGGATTAAATACCGGCAGTATCGAGAGGGCATTATTGGATGGCACGCAGCGGCAAGTGATCATTTTGCATATCGGCCGGGCGAACGGTCTGACAATTGACTATATCGGGCGCAAATTGTACTGGGCTGACATCTCCGTGCCGGCAATTGACTATTCTCATACAGCATGGAATGTGCAAGAAATGTGCTATAAACAATCTATAAATATTTTAATGTTCCAGGGTCATTCAGAATATTCTGTAGAAGTTCTATAAATATTCCATGAAATTTTGTCTATTCGAAATATGCATAGAATATTCTACAAACATTCTAATAAATGTAGTACATTTAAAAATGCATAAAATGTTCTATAAATATTTTGACAAATATAGAATATTTGGAATATTTACAGAACATTTTGTTAATATTCTTAAACATTTATAGCATGTGCTATGAATATTCAGAAAAACTTTTCTAGAATTACTATGAATATTTCGATAATAATCTGTGAACAATGCGATGAACATGAAATATTCAGAATATTAATAGAATATTTTTTACATATTAATAGAATATTTTTAAAATAATCTATAAATATTTTAGGAAAAATATTGAGAACATTCTAATTATTCTAGGAATATTTAAAGAATATTTTGGAACATTATATAAATATTCTGGAAAACATTAATAAAAACTTTTTAGAAATTTTTCTGCAATATTTATAGAATATTTCGTGATTTTCTTGAAGTATCTACAATATGTTATGCATATTTCAAGAACATTTTATGAATATTCTGCAAACTTTTTGCGCATATTCAACCCTAGAACTTCCATAACGATCGAGATAATAAGAAAACAAATATGATAAGTATCTGTCAACCGTAGAAATCAACATTAATAAAAAATTTTTGGAATAAATATAATTCTTTTAATGGAGTATCTGCACAAGCAGGTATGTATCTATACAGGTAGAAAGTTGCCACTGGTCTCTGTTTTTAAAAAATATTTTTAAATATTTCTATAAAAATATTACAAGAAATATTTTAAAATAATTTTAGGAATATTTTAAAAAAGTTAAAAAACCTTTTGTGATAACATTTTTAAGAATATTTTAAGAATCTTTAAAAAATATTTATAAAAATGTTCTTTTTTATCACCCAGACAATATTTTCTTAAATATTTGAAATATATTTTTAAAATATTAATTTAAAATATTAATCTACATATTTATTATTTTATAATCTTGTTCCAAAATATTTAAAAATATTTTTATTATTGGTTCTATAATCTTTTTTTAAATATTTTTAAAATATTATGAAATATTCTTAATTAAAAGATGCATAGTAGCGCATCTTTCCGTGCTAGTTTGGAACGACGCCGCTAAGCGGCGCATGATGGTAAGACTAACTCGTAAGTAAATTTCAGTTGAGGGCTAATATAAGCAGGACTCTGGCGAAACAAGAGTATGACATTCGCAAGATATGTATATTTTTCAAATATCAAGATGTACCTATATTATTTCACAGATATTAAAAAAAACTTTCAAACATGAAACACACAGTTATTGCTGATTGGGTTAAACATATTTTATTTTTTGAAGTAATATTTCTAAAAGATTTTACAAAGATTTTATGAATATTCTCGAATAATCTACAAATGTTTGTAAATATTCCCAAATATATTAAGAAAAATGTCTGTATTCCAAGATTGTTTTAACAAATTCATAAATATTAACAAATATCCTATAATTGTTTTATAAATGTATACAGAATATGCGATACCCCATTTTTAATGTTCCTAAAATAATCTATAAATGTTTAATAAATATATTTTGCATATATAAAAAAATTATGGATTATGCAGAAATATTTATAAAACATTTGTAGATTATTCGAGAATATTTACAGAAATTTCTAAAAACATTCAAAGCGGGACATTACACGTTTTTTGCACATTTATAGATCATTCATAGAAAATTCATGAATATTCTAAAGAATATTTATAGAACATTCATGAAACATTTCATGCTGTATGGGTTATGACCGTTGTTACACGGCGCCGTTAATCGGGTTTAATAACATCGGTAGTTTTTAGACTAGCCAATCACATTCATTCTTCAGAAGAAGAGAATAGCTGTGATTTATTTATTTAAAATAATTAAAAACAGATATTTTTTTTCCTTAACCCTTTGAAGCATACATTTTTCTTTACACGGAAAACAGCTGAAATTTGTTACTTGGGGGTTTTCGGGGTTGCTGATCACGAATATGACCTCAGATTTTTAAAATTCAAAATGGCGGATCCAATATGGCGTTACCAAATTAAAAAGTTTCTTGCTCAAGCTGAAATTTGTCACTCGGGGGTTTTCGGGGTCGCTGATCACGAATATGACCTCAGATTTTCAAAATTAAAAATGGCGGATCCAATATGGCGGACCGAATTTGTAAAAAGTTTCTTGCTCAAGCTGAAATTTGTCACTCGGGGGTTTTCGCAATCGCTGATTACGAATCGGACATTAGATTTTTAAAATTCAAAATGGCGGATCCAATATGACGGATCAATGTCATAAAATAATGGTGGTTATGGTAAAAATTGTTATATAATGCTTTTATACATCTCTGTTTCAAGGAAATGTACCATTGTTGAGGATGATATAACTATTACTGAAGAAACTTTTATTTACTTGCCTTAACTTTTTACAATTCAATCCGCCACCTTGGATCCGCCATTTTCAATTTTGAAAATCTGAGGTCAGATTCGTAATCTGCGATCACAAAAACTCCCGAGTACTCATGTTTCATTTCGATCAAGTAACATTCTACATATCGGTCCGTCATCTTGGATCCGCCATTTTGAATTTTGAAAATCTGAGGTCATATTCGTGATCAGCGACCCCGAAACCCCCCGAGTGACAAATTTCAGCTTGAGCAAGAAACGTTTTACAAACTCGGTCTGCCATATTGGATCTGCCATCTTGAATTTAGAATATCTGACAACGGCTTCGTGATCAGCGACCCCGAAAACCCCTATGTACGATATTATACATGAATTCGGTAAATACTTTTCCTAATAATGAATTTTTCGCTTAAAAAGTAATATTTTTTAGCATTTGTTTATTGATAACAAATTCGATGACAATATTCACCGTGTTTCACCAATTGCGTGTAATTTTACTAATTTTAGATTCTCTGACATGTTACGATATTGAAATTACAAAAAAACCCGAAAAAATCGATTAAAAACTGGCTTAAAAACGGAAAAAATGGTGGTAATCTAGGTGGGATAGATTCTATCCCGCTGTGCCGCAAAGGGCAAAGGGTTAAAGAGTTGCTTAATAAATGTCTTATTTTTTTAATTTATTTTATTACGTCTTCAAAAAAAATTCCCAAAATTTTGACCAGTTCAACGTGGCCTAATCCCTTAATATCAATTATCTTAGATAATTTTCAGCTAAGATGACATGACTTTTTATCTAAGATAAAGATAAATATACTTTGTATTTTCTTTATCTAGATAAAGATAAAGATTATCCATTTCTTCATCTGGATAATCATCTAGATAATTATATCTAATTTAATTAATTTAATTATTTATAACCTATAAATTAATATAATTTTTATAACCTAATTAAATTAATATAATTATTTATAACCTAATTTAATTAATGATGCAAACACACCGCCATCCCTCACCACGCCGGTGACGTCATACCCCACCACAAAGTGGCCTAGAACTCTTATAGTATACCTACTCTTATTATAAATTAAACCGCGCGTCGGCGAGTCATTCAATCAACATCGAAATGCCCATCAACAAGTTTGGTATATCGCTCGCAAGAGGCGGTGCGGAACCGTACCATCAATGGAGAGAATTAATCAGAAATTACGTGCGCGATAACGCCCTTTGCGTGGTCGCCACCGACTTTGACGCAAAATCGCGCAAGATTCGGATAGCGCCGCCTGTAGATGATGGCGATGCTGCCAATAAACGTTACGTGCAGCAGAGCGTGCAAATTTTGAAAGATCGGCAGGATGAAATCGAGAGAAAGATGGTCGCATTCCAGAATGACGTGCAAATTACCTAAATAAACTTCAAAACATGATTCAAGAAGTAATTATTGCGTATCATCGCGAATAGATAAGAACGTACATCTGATTTCTGCGTCAGTTGCGCGTCATCGTTATGGCTAGTAAGAAGCAATCAACTGAGAAACGGAGGCTGGTGGAAGAACTACATGCTCCTGCGAGAACAAATTTTTCGCGAAGACGCGTTATAGTGCGCGGATACGATGATCTGTGGCAGGCAGATGTGGTCGAGATGCGTCCATACACGCGACTCAACCGAGGCTACCACTACATACTCACCGTTATCGACGTGCTGAGCAAGCACGCATGGGCCGCTCAAGGCCAAGAGCGGAACCGAGGTTACTACGGCAATTGCGAAAATAATTCGAGACGGCGCACAGTGGGGACAAATAGAAATTTACTGTTCAAAAATCGCTACAGACCGTAATTCTTAACCGATCGAGATCAATTTTTTTTTAAATTAATTGTTAATAAATTTCCAACAAAACTGTGGAGTTCGATTTTTTAAAAAGACTCTGTGAAATGTACAATATTAATAACAATTTGAAAATTATTTTAACCTGAAGTTTAATTAGAAGAATTAAAGTTACTTTTACATTGAGCTAGCTTACGTAACAGTTTTTGAGGTCACTGAATACGAATCTGTTAGAAACAAATGTTAGAATTAATATTTGACTATTGACAGTCGTCAAATTAAAAAAATGCATGTTTTGGCTGAATATATTCTTTTACTCGAATTATTTTGCATTTGTTTCATCTTGCAATTGGACAGTTATCGGAGGAAGCCGCAGAAGCTCGAAATAAAGATTTCAAACGTTTTCGTCTTTACAATACAAGAAAATGTTCTCGTTTACTAATAAACGAAGATATTATGCATAAATTATTAATTTCTTCAGATCCATTAATTACTTGTCTCAGAAACTTGTCGACAAAAAAAGTAAGGACCATTGATCCTGAAGCCCAGAATTTACTAATACAAGAGTAATTGCATAATATTTTCCTTTTATTGTAACAATATAAAATTTATATTACAAAACCTTTACCTTTTTAGCGACAGATTAAAAAAAATATAAAACAAAAAGACAAAAAAAAATAAATGTAAAAATAAATAAATAGTGGCACTCCCCGGAAAATTCTACCCCTATTTCATATACTTTTGGTAAAAAATTGGTTTAGGGGTTTGGGCTGGGCGTTGATGAGTGAGTTAGTGAATTCCGAGTGAGTGAGTGCCAAATTCAACATCAATCTATCTTTAATAATACTCTATTTATAAAAAAAAGTGTGCAAGTAGAAACTTGCACATTGCTTCCTCATAGTTTTTAAGTGTGCAAGTAGAAACTTGCACATTGCTTCCTCATAGTTCTGAAGTGTGCAAGTGGAAACTTGTACATTGCTTTATCATAGTTTTTAAGTGTGCAAGTAGAAACTTGTTTAAGTAAGCAAGTAGAAACTTGGAGATTGCTTTCTTTTAGTTTTTAAGTGTGCAAGTAGAAACCTGCACATTGTTTTTAAGTGTGCAAGTAGAAACTTACACATTGGTTTCTCATAGTTTTTAAGTGTGCAAGTAGAAACTTGCACATTGCTTCCTCATAGTTTTTAAGTGTGCAAGTAGAAACTTGCACATTGCTTTCTCATAGTTTTTAAGTGTGCAAGTAGAAACTTGCACATTGTTTCCTCATAGTTTTAAGTGTGCAAGTAGAAACATGCACATTGCTTTCTCACAGTTTTTAAATGTGCAAGTAGAAACCGGCACATTGCTTCTTTATAGTTTTTAAGTGTGCAAGAAGAAACTTTCGCTCACAAAGCTCCTTTATGAGGAAGTTTTTATTTTATTTGATGTCTAATTATTAGTATTTATTTGTTTTGGCTTCCTCATAAAGGAAAAGTATATGAAATAGGGGTAGAATTTTCCGGGGAGTGCTACTATGTGTATAGTTTTTTGTTAATAATTTTCTGAAAACCGATTTTTTTCAAAATTTTAATTCAAAATTTAAAAAAAAAAGAACCCCTTTACCGATCATCGCCAAATTCAATACCAACCTTCCTTGAATGATACTCTATCGATTAAAAAAAAAAACAGCCCGATATCTCAATATTTGCGAAAGTTAGAGCAACCACAACATCAAATGTGCACATACACACACACACACACATACGGACATTTTTTTTAGGCAATATTTCGACGTTTTACAACACTCTGAACATATTGGCATCAAAAACTCAAAAAACAATCTTTTCTTTAGTTTCTTCTACCCCTATTTCATATATAATTCACTTAAATTTGGTTGACTAGACCCAACTTTATACGCAATCAAAGGTTCATATACGAAATTCACGAAAACAAAGCTTCCTTTATGAGGATATATATATATATATATATATATATATTTATTTATATATATAGGAAACCTCATTGTCTGCAGCGAGGTCCTCGTCTTCACCGGAATCTTGAATATTTATTTATTTATTTATTTATTTATTTTTTACATTTATTTTTTTGCAATCGGGATATACAGACTATGGGATATGCTTCCTAACACGCTCTATATACACACATTTAATTTTATACTATTTCGACTTCTTATTATTTTTTACACTATATTTTACTAACACTGACATTATTATATTTTACTGACAACGCACAAATCATGTAAGTCATGCACTTAGATTTTTTACTTTTATAGTTCTTTTGTTATTTATAATATTTAAGCGATCGCAATACAAAAATGGAATTCCTTTTCTGCCTAGTCTTCGGTTTCTGACTTGCAGGTACAGTGTCACGAATTGCCTGTCGAATGCTTGTGAAAGAGTTCACCTGAAGAGGGTCCGAATTTGGACCGAAATGTTGTGATTTTTTGTAAATAAATATGCCAGATATATACTAATAAATAAATAAATATGAAACAAATGCAAAATAATTCGAGTAAAAGAATATATTCAGCCAAAACATGCATTTTTTTAATTTGACGACTGTCAATAGTCAAATATTAATTCTAACATTTGTTTCTAACAGATTCGTATTCAGTGACCTCAAAAACTGTTACGTAAGCCAGCTCAATGTAAAAGTAACTTTAATTCTTCTAATTAAACTTCAGGTTAACATAATTTTCAAATTGTTATTAATATTGTACATCTCACAGAGTCTTTTTAAAAAATCGAACTCCACAGTTTTGTTGGAAATTTATTAACAATTAATTTAAAAAAAAAATTGATCTCGATCGGTTAAGAATTACGGTCTGTAGCGATTTTTGAACAGTAAATTTCTATTTGTCCCCACTGTGCGGCGGAAGATGTCCGAAAAATTTGCAGACTGACAAGGGCAAAGAATTTTACAATGCAAACGTGCAGAAACTCTTGAAGAAACATAATATCAATCACTATTCGACCTATTCCGTAATGAAGGCATTGATCGTCAAAAGATTCAATCACACGTTCAAGAACGACATGTGGAAAATGTGTACGCACAATGGAAATTACAAATGGATCGAGTCGCTGCCGGGTCTCGTATCGGATTACAACGCGTGAAAGCATCAAACTGTCGGCATGCGACCCATCAATGTTACCCCCGCGATCGCCGACAAGCTCCTAACAACGGTGTACAGCCACGTAAAGATCGCTGCTCCCGCGCGATTCAAAGTGGACGACTCGGTACGCGTGAGTAAATTTAAGACAATCTTCGAGAAAGGATACACGTCAAATTGGACCACGGAGGTGTTTCGAATCGTCAAAGTGCAGAAAACTAATCCCATGACATATCTGTTGAAAGATTCCTGCGGAAAACCCGTCGCCGGCGGCTTCTACGAATACGAGTTACATCGCGTTGCTAATCCCAACGTGTATCTCGTTGAAAAAGTTTTGTGCAAAAGGGGGGATGAGGTTTATGTAAAGTGGTTAGGATTTGATAATTCACACAATTCATGGATACACAAGAATAATGTATTGTAAAAAATTTATTACAATATAAAAACATTATACATACGAATGAGTCATTTATTTTCATAAATATCTAAATGTAATTACAATATATATTTACGATGCTATTTTATAATGCCCCCATGGCAGCGTCTCGGTAGAACCGGGTATAATGTATCGTTTATCATCGTACGGACTTAAAGCTATTTTCGTTTTGGACACGGTGTACACCTCGTGTTGTTTGGATCTTATGCAAGCCTGCTGTCGCGTCATTTCAATTTCGTCGCGCAGACACCGCGTGTAATCGTCGAACGTTATCGACCTGGCTACGACGTTATTCTTAACACCTTTAGCCTTTTTCGTATTTTTCTTACCATCCACTCGCAAAACGTACATCTTTGCTCTAAGCCCGACAAATTTGGTCATTATTGCACCATTGTTTTCGTCTTTCATCAAACTCGGAACTTTTTTATTGGCAAGTGGGATACCGTACGCATTATCGACCGAGTAATCGCTAGTGTCAATTAATGTCGCGCTTCATGGTGTCATACACATCGTCGCATTCGATGTGATAAATGAGACTATCAGTATTGGTGTACGTGACTTTACACTTGTCGCGATACAACGGTAACATGTACTCGTGATGAAATTCGTACAAACATGTCTTGGATATATCGAGGATGCACATGCCCACATAGATTGGTTTGTCGAACTTCACCTCGAGTTTTCGCATTTCTATTGCTACTAAATTCTCCGAAAAGACGCTTCGGCTATGAAAATTTGATTTCGCGATCATTGCCTCTGCGCCGTATCTACCCTCCCAATGTCGTATCTACCCATCGTATCTACCCTCAAGTCACGAGTCGCACGTCAACGTGATTGCGCACATTCTCTATGATTTTGCCAAACACAGCGTTGTTCATCAATTTGTATAAATTCTCAAAATAATTCTTAGCCAATGTTCTAAATTTCGTATTTAGTTCTATATAATCACGAAGCCATGGAGATTGAGCGAATTTCAATATGCGGTGAAACTTTGATACAGAAACCGTGACGAGTACACTGCTGCAGGTTGCGATAATGTATTACATAACGTTTCTTATCATATAATGTTGCGAGGAGCTTGTCCTGCCGCTTACCAGGTGGTTTATCGCGCGTCGGACAGAACGGTAGATTAGTGTGCGCGTCGTAAAGATGTTGCAGATACTCCAAGTCGACTTCGAGAATGTAGCCTATCGAGGAATCCGACGCGACATCCATAACATTAAAATTGGTTACAGTAGGGCTGTTATATACACTCCGAGCCTCAGGCCGGTCGCGGGGGGTTGGGAGGCGCGGGGGAACTGGGCGAGGGGGGAGCGCGCTCGACCAATCGCGCCTCGCTTTTCCGTCGGAGAACGGAAAGGAGGTCGGCGATTGGTCGAGCGCGCTCCCCCCTCGCCCAGTTCCCCGCGCCCCCCAACCCCCCGCGACTTGTCGGAGGTTAGGAGCGTTACCGATAGAGGACGGGGAAATCGCGCGTTCCGCCGAAGACGGGGGCGGGAGCGTCGTCGAGCGCGTCCGTCGGTCGTCGCGCGCTAACTGAGCGTCGCGCGTTATCGACCGCGCGCGGGAAATCGCGATCGAATTTTTTCGCGTGCCCGAACTCGCCCGAACTCGCCCGAACTTGCTCGAACTCGTTTGGGCGCGTCCGAACTCGCTCGAACTCGTTCAAGGTCTCTTCTCTCGACGTGCCGCGAAAATGCGTTCAAGGTTGTTCGTTTCGCGAGTCCCGATCGCCTTTCTTCGTTTTCGTTTTTTCCTCGGTCGAAAGTCCGTTGCGATTCGCGCGGCGGACGGCGCGATTGTGGACTTAGCGGATTCGGGGGAATCTGAGGAGCGCGGGGTCGCGTCGAGATAGGAACGGATTTGAAAAAAATGGGGGGAAAAGAAAGAGAGAACGCTCGGAAGAGACATGTAGTTTTATTTGTTTCGAAAAAATACAAAATATATATATACGTACGTTGACGCGCGTTTGCACTGTTTTGCAAGTATGAATACATGTATAATTGCGGACTTGCGTCGCGACATTATTTTCGGAAACAGAGCGCGGCGATCTTACAGTTGAGGATGTTGTTAGGTTCGAAGAATTCGCTCTTCATTATCGCGTTTCTAGGCGAAGTTCCCGTCTTGGTCGCGTTGAGGGCTATTTCCCGATAGCGCGAATACTTTGCGTCGACCTCCTCGGTCGCCGCGATTAGCGCCGAGACGATGCGATCGACGCAGAATCGAAGATCGAACAGGTTGCGCAGGGTTGCGAGCGACATTGCTAGACGAGTCGCGTTGAGTAGCTCCATACGCACGATCGACAGGTTGTTGAGTAATCCGAATCGCAGCGTCAAGTCCCCGATCTTTATCGGTGCGGGAGGGTGGGTTCCACCGTCGGCGAGGTTTGATTGCATGCACGACAATATGTCGCGTTTGCGCTCGACCAGTCCTTTCCACGTATCGAGCGTCAGACACATTTCTTTGCCCTGTTTATCTCCCAGGGCGATATCCACGTACAAAGGCGAAGGTATATTGTACCACGCTGACTTAATCGTGCTACCTACGGCTAAGTATTTGTAGCCGGTCGACGTCAGCAGATAACGCGTCGTCAGGACGCGCGTCATGGGCACCTTGACGGGTGTGTTTGCGGGCGGGTTAGAGCTGGAACGCGGCTCCCGAAGAGGAGGACAATCGTCCGTCAATTCCATCGTCCATCGTATTCGTTCTTTGTTGTCTTTCGTCTCCGAATTCGTCTCGCGAGAAGAAGTACTCTTCGGCGCGGGTCGATCGGTCAACGTCGAGAACATTTCACACGGGTTGTGTAGCGCCGTTTGTTTCTGATTTCTTTCCGACGCGTCGTATTCGGCTGACGATGCGATATTGATGCTTTGGGGGGGTACACGTCGGTATAAGTAGAAAAGTTCTCGCTTACATCGCGCGATGTGCGGTGTGGTATGGTGCGTTGTGGTGTGGTGTGATGTGGTGTGGGAAATTTGCGCAGTTTTCTACTTCCTTCGGCGGATACGGCGATCGGAGAGCCGAACGCCGCTGTCGTCGTTTTCGTCCGGATCGTTCTCTGGCGACGTTAATAAATTATCTTTGCGGCGTACGATTCGATCGAGGAGATCGCGCAACTGTTGCAACAGTTCGGCCTTAGGGCAGACTATATTTAGCATCCGCAGATCAAATTTACCGGCCGACGTGACGGTCCTCGTAAATTCGTTGAATCTGTAGAACTGCGTGCGAGTGGTGAAGTACAGATTGCCGTCGATGTATCGGAAGATCGACGTCACGCCGGTCGGTATTCCGGGAAACGTCGCTTCGAGAGGCGTAAATTTGGAGACTCTCTTCGCACATTCTTCTATCTCGCCCACCGAGTTACCGTTGAACACCACGAAAGAACGTCCTCTGTGGGTGTTCACCGCCCCGTTGATCAGCGTGTTATCGGAAAATCCGAGTTCTTGCAAGGTCCTCGGCCAACCTGGCCGCAGACTGAATTCCGGATATTGAACCATGTATACAAAATTATCTACGAACACCATGAGATCACCGGACGGGGATTGATAGGCGGCGTTCACGCGCGTGTAATTGTTATGAAGAAAGTTCATGTGATTCGAAAGGGCTAAAGGTCCATTGTACGTCCTACCGTCCAGATCGATCGACCAAACGTAAGGCTTGTACGAGATGTACATTCGATTTTCCAAAATCAATATCCCGTTCACCCGATCGAGGCTGCACAGGTCCGGCGATGGCGGCGGCGGCGCCGGCGCCGGCGTCTGCGGGGTCTCGTTCGTAATTTTTTCACCGTAAAAACGTTGAATGTTCGCAATGCCGGTTGGGTCGAGCTTAACCGGATATTGCTTTTCGGGTGCGAACGCGAACATCACCGATGTCCTGCGCTTGTTGTGCAGCAGTCCGAGAGAGTGACCGATCTCGTGCGTCAGCGTGTAATGCAGGGAGAACTTGTCCACGGGATTTTTACTGATGTAAATGTAAATATGCCACGGCTCGTCTCCGTCGACGTGCACCTCGGAGACAAATCCCGCTTCGTCCGTCGGGACGCGTGGGCAAGCGCGCCACCGACACCTTCGAATTTGTCCGAGCAAGTTGGTCCGTTTACTTTCACAATCGTGTTAGCGTGACGTAGGCGTCGCCAAGATATTACAATATCAGGATTCGTTTCCGAGCGTTCGAACGTCAACGCCGAATGCTGCGATCACAGGTCGAACGCGGCTCGCGCCGTGCTCAACTCGTTCTCGGTGGCTACGAAAAAATCCCACGTCAGGTGCGTCTTCGGCCATTTGGATAGACTCGCTCTCGTTCCGTGCTTCAGGATATCTCGAAAACCGCACCGCGGCTTACTCATCAATTGTAGCGTTTCGTTGTTGAGCGTTCCATCGTCGGGTAAACCGTAGTATTTCTGAAAATCCTTGATGGCTTTGCGAAGGACGTCGTTTCGTCTCTGAGCTGGAACCGCGTCCACGTCTTTGGTCAGATATCCGTATTTCTGCAGGTAATCGAACGTGAGCTCGTAATTCTTTCCTCGTGATCGACGCATCTCACGGCGATAAGACACGCGGTTAATGCGATTACGCGCGCGAGCGACATCGTCGAGAGCGAGGGAGATACGGTGGAAGTGCGATGACGGTTCGTTGCGGTTTGAGCGCGGCGCGCGTACCGGACGCGAACGTTTACGCGAAGACGCTCGTTAGCGATAGCGCGGATAGGTGCGGCGGCGGGGGGTCTCGGGTGGAAAAAATTGCGTCGACGATTCCGGCGGATGAGTCGGTTTGATAAAACGCATCTTTGTTCCTCGATGCGTTTCGTTTCTCGACGCGAAAAAGCTATTTTTGTTACATTTTTAACCTCAGCATCCTCTTTTTATCGAGCATTTTCTTGGGCGAGGATGGGTGCGGCGGCGCGGGTCCCGGGTGGAAAAAATTGCGTCGACGATTCCGGCGGATGAGTCGGTTTGCTAAAACGCATCTTTGTTCCTCGGTGCGTTTCGTTTTTTGACGCGAAAATGCTATTCTTAGTTTATATTTTACCGCAATTTTCTTTTTTACCATATATATAAAGAACTCGAGACTAGACTCGGGTGTAGTCTATCCATCACAGTTTTTTTGAACGTATATATAGTTTCCGCGCACGATGGAGAAATTGAACGATATAAAGAGCATTGTAGATCTTTTGCAAATTCACACGGTGTCATTGGCGAGGGCGGTGGAGGAATATTCGGAAGCAGTGCAAAGTATACACGAAAAGGTACCTTCGTGTATACAACTCACGGTACGCATCAACGAGAACTCCGTTATATTGGAGCGAACGTGAGTAGATTTGTTAAATATAATTATACAATAATTTTTTATATTTACATTTATATATTTATATATTTATATATTTTCGGTATAGAGCCATCATTGCTTCCCTGGTAAAAAAGTCCCGAAACCATGTACGATTGTTCGTGACGAAAATACGGGGCATGCACCGCGATGTTGCGCGGTTGGCTTCGTCGACGATCGAGGAGTCATCGGGCGCGGGACGGAGCGGTCAGGAAAGAGACGATGACGGCGACGAAGCGGATCGAATTGAGAATCGAGATAACAGGGTTATAACTATTGACGACGACATCCCTGAGAGTTGGCTCTGTTCCCAAAAGAAATAAGACAGTGTAAAACAAAGAATTTTAATAAGTTTTTAATAAATATGTATATGTATATGTATATGTATATGTACAAATATATGAAAAAATATAATATCATAAAAATTATCTTCACTGTTCGGTTATTTATATTGCGTTTCCTTCACTGTTTCCTATTCCACCTAATAGATAAAATAGCGTAAAAAATAAAATAAAAAATAAATATGTATATATTGTGGGGGGTACACTCAATAATACAATGCAGTCAGGTCCGTGGAATTGTCTTTATTGCTTCGTCTGAGACGTTCTGTAACGTACTGCCGCACGATCGGGTCGCGAGAGCGATCCCTGGAAAAACAAAAACGCATCGCGCGAAGGCGCTCGCTATCGCACGCTGTTGCCAGGCCCTCGAGGCGCGCGCACTACGGAAAATAATTTAATAGCCTACAATGTACAAATATCATGAAAAAATATATAACATTATAAGAAACAATCTTCACCGTTCGATTGTGGATATCGCCTTTCCTTTACCATTTCCTATTCCATCTAATAAATAAAAAAATAAATGTTAATAAATATGTATACGTGTAAATGTATGGAAAAAATTTATAATGTTACAATTTTCTCTTCGTTCGGTTATCAATATTGCGTTTCCTTTACCGCCCTCTCTACCCTACCCAATCTTACGTTTGGCGTTATCGCTCACTCGCGCTCGTGTCCATGCCTTGCGCTGTAGCGTCTCAGCACTCTCGTTCGCTAGTTCGTTTGCGTGTCGCGCTATCGCTCCCACCCGTCACGCGTTCGACGCTATCGCTTCCTCCCATATCGCTCTCTCGTTTTCGCTCACCGTTTCTTTTTGTTTGTCTCGCTCAGAGGCATCGCGTTCCCGCGACCGACCATTTTTACGCACTCAGCATTATCGCGCTCCCGCGACCGACCATTTTTTCGCGCTCGACGGTTTATAATATATACGGGTCAGGTATGCGTAAAAAGGAATACTATTTTTTTTCGTCGATTTTACATCAATTTTATTATTTAATAAAATACAATACAGATTGACGTATACATATGGAATAAAGAATAAAACGAATACAATTAAAAAACGAGTAATACATTGAAAAAAATTATATCGTACGAATAATATATGTTTTTTTATATTTAATCCGTGGCAGAGTCGATGTTGGACAGGCCGTCGCGTCGCTCGATCCACCAATCGCACTTCATCACGTTCTCCATCGCGCAGCACCGTCGATGACGTCCGCAGCGATACGCGTGATTGGCGCGAAGAAACTCCAATCTATCGATGTCGTCGTACTCGGCGTCGATGGCGCAGATCGTCGCGTCGACGTCGCCGAGAATCTCCTCCAGCCACCTCTTCTTCTCGAGGCCCTTCACGTAGATTCGCGCATCGGGTGTCACCTCTCTCTCCCACGTTTCTTCGAGATTGTCGCACACCACGAGCCGAATAATCGTCCTCGCCTGACGATAGTCCGTGTCCCTGTCCTCCCAACGGAGGCCGTGATGGTTCGCTATCAGCCAACTGGCCCTTGACTTCTCGGCGCTCGTCAGCAGATCCCATTTCATGGGCGCGCAAAAGACGTGATGCGCGAGTACGCGCGTCTTGCTTCGCAACACGGCCACCTCCTTCGCGACGAATCTATCGCCCACTGTGAACCCTTACAGGTCGACGAAGATCGTCGTCGTCGTTGCTGCTGTTGTGGCCATTTGAATCAGCGCGTTGGAAAAAAATGTAATAACCTCAGCTTAAGGATGTGTTTGAACTGCTCGTTCCTAACAGAGTCTGAGGAACAATGGAAGGATCCTCGACGTTATATATCCCCCATTTACCGGGAAATGGGTTTCCTACGACCGCATTTTTCCGTTAGATAATTTTTATTTGCACGTTCGTCAGCGATATATGTCTCGTTTCCGGGAACTGTTATTTTCCTTCGACCACATTTTCCGTTAGATAATTTTTCGCACCACGTTAGTCAGCGGACTGTATTCGATGACGCGGTCGTGAACGATTAGACAAAAGGCGGTGGTTTTCGGCGGAACGTTTTCCTTGTTTTCGAATTCGATGCGCACGTCCACGGTGGCGCTCTTCACCGATTCGTTTTGACGGGAACAATCGATCACCGCGAGCGGAGCTACCCGCGCGAATTCGCGCGGGGAGAAGAGCGCGTCGTCGCGACTGTTCCCGTAGTACGCTCCTCGAAATTTCGCGTACATCTCGTACAGCACGGCGAACTTGTCGTTTTCGAAATCCGCGTTCACGTCGTCGTAGGGATAGAATTCCGAGATGAGATACAATTTTACGTTGGCTAGCGCGCAATGATCGAACCTCGATGCGTTTTCCGTGAATTCGTTTCGCCGTCCGGTCTGCAGCGCGAATATGACGTATCGCGGCTTCTCCAATTGCGGCGCGGCTTTCACGGCCCACGAATGTTTGGTCGTGCTCTGCAGCAGGGGAAATTCGTACAGGTCCCAAGATCGAAAGCCCGCGCTCAGAAATCGTCCGCTCTCCAACGTTCGCAACAGCGATAATTTAGTCACGTCGTTCAGCGTCACGTGAAGCATGCGCCATTGCACCTTCAGCAACGTAATTTTAGGATCCTTGGCCGGATCTCTCGGCACGGTTTTCTTCGGATCTACGACGCAGTTTTCGTCGGTACGAGCGCGTATCAGGATAAGCTCGGGTCGCGCGTTTATCACCACGCGTTTATAGTCCTCGCAGAAACCCCACAAAATATTCAACGGTACGCAAAAGTTGAATTGACGGGACGCGCTGGTCAGATTCGAATCGTTCGTCGGATAACTCCATCCGGCGTTCTGCAGTCTTCTGGCTCGTTCGACGGTCAGCGACACGTAGTTCTTTATCGTGCTGGTTATTCCGACGTTTCTACACCGATCAATCTCCACGCCGTCGAGTTCGTATCGAATTTCGTGGAACATAAACGAGACGCAGTTGTTAACTAATTTCGCGTATCGACTTTGATCTTTCCCTCCCTCCTGTGTTCTCGCGCCGTCGTCGTAGAGTCGTCCCTCGACGTACAGGAAACTGTCGCACGGCAGCGTATACAGATCCTGCTGCTATATAGGTATTCGTATCTCGTCGATGTGCCCGAACGTCGTGTTGACGTACGGGTTATACGTGTGAGTCTCGATTCCGACGATGCGCTCGTCGAAGATCGGCTCACCGCCGATATTCAAGATGTCGGCCATGATTTTTCCTCTCGATGTGGAAACGATGCGGCGGTAACGACGAGTTTCTCACGGCAAGACCTAGCGATCGTAGGAACCTGACGTTGGTGTTGCTGAGAACGGCTCTCCTTCCTTCTCCTCCACCTCTTTTTTTTCCTACGCTTCCGATTTCGTCGTAAAACGGGTCAGCTCGCTCGTTCGCACAATTCGCGCTAGATCTGTTCAGAACGAGCATCCCTCCTCTCGCTCTCTCACTCTTCAGGTCGCGGAGATACGCGCGCGCACACACTAACTTTGACGACGACGACGACGTACGTGTAACCTGATCGTTATCTCTTCGCCGCGGAAATCGATCAATCGATCTTTCTGATCCACGACTCGCACCGTGATATCGGTGACGTTTCGCGCGACGATCGGAAGGTAAATAATCTGCGTCGGAGTCTCCGACAGTTTATATCCCGGTGGAACTTTCGGCGCGAATTCGTGTATCGCGTGCACCGAGCGTCCGTTGCTGTACGCTCCCGTGGTGATACTGCATTCGATGCGAATTATGTTTACGCTCATGACGTCAACTGGTCCGTCGAAAACGTACCATTTGTTCGGTTTTAAAATACGATCGCGCGAGAAACCCAAAAGAGAACCGATGTTGTTCGGTTTTGTAAAATTCACCCGGTAGGCGCATTTTATCTCGCTCCTCATGGTATTCTCGTTGGCGCGAAGAGCGAGTATTCCATCACCGTCGACATCCTCGTCTTCGTCCTCGTATATGTGATAGATGTCGTCGTCGTCGTCGTCGTCGTCCTTCTCCGTTCGGTTTTTTCTTTTACCCGTCCAGCGTCGGTCTGCAATTTTCCTTGTGTCTCTTTAATTTTTTTCTCTCTCTCACGGACGCGATAAAGAAGAGCGACGCGTAGATATCTGCTCACGGCCCGCAGCTCGTACGATCCTTCCGGAACGACGATCGTCCGGTCGTCCTCGCCGAAGTAGAAGCGATTGTTCGCGGACGTAACGTTCGGAATCGAATTGTACGTCTCAAAAGTCGCCAAACCCAGCTCGTATTCGCCGTCGCTCAAATCCAAAGCGGGAAAGTGACTCGCCGTGAGAACGCTGCTGGTTCCGGTCAACGTGAGAGTCAGCGACATCGCAAGAGAACGTCGATCGTTCGCCACTCCCCCAATCGATTTCGCGAAGAAATCGCAGGCACAGCTGTCCGCAGATTCTCTGATCGAATGTCTGAAACGCGCGACGATTGTACATCACGATCGCGCTCTCGCCGCCGCCATCTCCGAGATATCGCGTGAGATCCCTAGGCGGACGGAGATTTCCAAACGCGTCGAAGTAGATCGCAGCGTTCCCTTTTTTCGCGTAAGCGACCCAATGCGTGCCCGGACCCACCGCGTCGTCGAGATTCACGATGCCGCACTCCGCGCGTCGCACCCTCGTCGGCAGAGCGTCGCGCATGAACACCCCACGGAAGAACGGTATGCGTAGGTGACGCGCCGATCGATCGAGCTGCTCGTTCGTCGTGATGCCGTACGGAGAAAGATGCACTAATAACGTCGCCTCTTTCCGCGAGATTTTTTTTTCAGCGACTCTCCTCGCGCCACCTCCGCGTTTCTTATACGACGAGAGGTACATCCCGCGACCCACCATCGCGCGATTGTGTCGATGCAATTCTTCGAGTTGTTTTTGCGCCGCTTTGTTGGCGCTCACCGCTTTGGCCACGCCAGCCGCGCCACCGATCAAGGAACCGAGCGCGCCCAGCATCGGCAGAAAAGGCAAGAAGCCGCCGCGTTTTGCTGTCGGAAGTATCCTCCGCTTCTTCCTCCCGCTCTTCCTTCGCGTCTTTTTCCTCAATCCCATTCCTTTCCTCGTTTTTCTTTCGCGTTCCATACCCATGCCCAGTTTCGTCTTCGCCTTCATAGCCGCCCATACGGCCGCCGCGGCCAGTCTCTCACTAGCCGTGGAATCCTTCGCGGTGACGCGCTCGCGCGCCCTCTCGACGAGCAGTCGATCGGCGACGTGTCGCTCGGCGAGCTCGCCGCTTCGCGAATACGCGACGTCGTGCTCTCGACACGCCGCGTCCAACGGATTGATGCCTTCTTCGCCGCGCGCTAGTCTTTGCGCTAGACGCGTACCGGGTCCGCAAAATTGATAGCCGGGTATGTGCAGCTCGAAGGGAAGAGCGTTTATCGCGCGATTGAGCAGACCGGTGCCGCGCATTCGGTCGCGGTTGCGGGAGGATTTTTTTCTTTTTTTTATTGCTTCGAATGGGAAATCGATGACTCATCGATTACAACGTCCATGCGGTTGCACTCGTGACAGTCTTTGATGAACAACGGTGGATCGTCTATGTGCGTTCGCTGTTACGGACGATTGTAATGTTCCATGCACGGGCGATATCTCTGCGCCTCGGGATCCGCTTTTATGTGTTCCGGCAAACGGTCCCACAGCAAATGCACGTATCTCTCAAAATGACGCAACAGAATGACCTTCGGAACGATTTCCAACTCCTCGGCCGTTAGATTGAGAATATCGTGTCTATCCGCCAGTATGGGAAACATTCTCGATCACCGATGCGCGCGAACGATTCGTTGATTTTAGAATAATTATTGCACGGACACGGCGACGCGCTCGCGTTTCCTATACCAGCGCGCGAGGCGTTTGCACACGCGCGCCCCCTCCCCGAGCGACCGGAAATTCATCGCGCGCGAATCGAGCGAGCTCGCGGAAAAGACCGAGAGACAGAAAAAGAGAGGGCGAGATGCGATTCGTGCGACAGTCGGTGACGATAGGAGTCTCGAATGCGGATCGCAAAATACTGGCGGGGTCGGGCGCGACCGAGGGAGGAAACGGAGAATCGCGCAGGCACGGTCCTCTCCTGCCGAACGTCGTGCGCTGCATCATTTGC